>VUQS01055270.1:4162-20044 GCA_015108495.1 Heterochromis multidens | reverse complement strand
CTCACTTTTTTCCCTGTATTATTGTAGGGTCTTTACCTTACAATATAAAGCACCTTGAGGCGACTGTTGTTGTGATTTGGTGCTATACAAATAAATTGAATTTGAATTAAATTGAACCTCATTGATGCTAGTGATGTCACCAGAACTGAAAGCATACTTTGATACTTCAGTACCCTTTGAAATCAAAATCTTTTTTTTTTAGTACTGTAGGTACCATAGGCAAAATCGAGTACTGTGCAAAAGTCTTGAGACTTTCTTTATATTTTGCTATGAAAATGGGAAATAGGTGCAGTGATTTACTGATACATGTGCAAACACACATGTAAATACAGTATATAAGGCAGAAACAGAGTTTGTACAATTCTTACAAGCTTGAAAGTCAGTATTTGGAATGACCACCTTTATTCTTCAACACAGCCTGAATTCTCTTAGGCAGCTTTCTTGTCATTTCTTTAAGTAGTCTTCAGGAATAGTTCTCCAGGCTTCTTGAAGGACATTCAAAGCTCTTCTTTGGATGTTGGCTGCCTTTTGTTCTGTTCTCTGTCAAGATGATCCCACACTGCTTCAATAATGTTGAGTCATGGATTGGCCTCTGGGGAGGCCAATCCATGACCTCCACTGTGTGTTTTTCTATCCAGGTATGTTTTTACTGCATTGGCAGTGTGTTTGGGATCATGTCATGTCATGCTGAAAAATGAAACTGTTGTCAATCAAATGCTTTCCAGATGGTATTACATGGTGGATCAAAATCTGATGGTACTTTTCTATGTTCATATGTTCAACAATTTTAAAAAGATCTCCAACACCACTGACTGAAATGCAGCCACAAACCATGACAGAGCCTCCACCGTGTTTTACAGATGGCTGTAGACACTCACTGTTGTACCTCTCTCCTGACCTCCTCCATACATACTGATGATGATTTGAACCAAATGTCAAATTTGGATTCATCACTCCATCAGACCTGTTTCCTCTAATTTTCAGTCCAGTTCTTGTGTAATTTGCATACCTCAGCCTTTTCTCCCTGTTTCCCTTCCTTAAGAATGGCTTCTTGACAGCCACCCTTCCACTGAGACCATTTCTGATGAGGCTTCAGTGAACAGTAGATGGATCAGCTGAAGGTCCAGATGTATCTCTCAAGTCCTGTGTCAGATCTTTGCTGGATTTGGTCCTGTTTCTTAAGGGCATGACTTTCAGATATTGTTCATTTGCTGTAGAGAGTTTTTTAGGTCTGACACTTCTTCTTTTGTCCTTCACCTGTCCAGTTTCCTCAATTTTTTTTAAGGACACACTGCACACCATGCTGAGATATGCCAGATTTTCAGCTAATAACTCTTTTGGAATCACCTTGTTGGTGCAAAAATACTATTTTATGTCTGTCAAACTGTGTTATCTTTGGCATTTTTTGGAACAAAATTAAAATCTATCTATTCAGAACATATGGCAAACCAAAGACTGCATGATTTACATTAATAAACTATTGAGATTGACTTTCTGTTAGAATGTTTTAAAGAGGTCCTCCAACCTTTATTATTTTTTCTTTATACATTTTATAATAGCTCTTTTGCTTTACTCTTCTAAAGGTAGAGCTGAATGGCCAGTATGGGGCTTGAACCCACGGCCTTGGTGTTATTTGTACCATGCTTTAACAATCTGAGCTATCCAGCCTACAGTAAGGGGCTTTATACTTCTTTACTTGATCATCAAACCTAGACAGACCATACGCTGTGCTCAATTTGCCTCAGAAGTCAGATGTTGAAGCTACCTTCCCTTAGCAAGGTAGAGCCATTCATGCATCACTAGCGATACAGCACATTGGTTGTTTTTTTGTGCTTAAAAACACCGCTGCAGCACGTTCATGGATAGAGCCTGGTCAGTGCTCTGCATATGGTTTATTAGGCGAGTGACAAATACACAACAGTAGGAGCACAGATTACAAGTTTCACAGTTTTGCTAATTTTACGTGCACTGCCATCGTCTTGGATCGCAAAGTCAGGGTTGGTGGGACTGCTCTGACTTTCCGAGGTGGAAGTCCAAGTTGAGGGAGCATTCCAGGTGAAAATTCCAACTACACACAACTAACGCACCAATAAGCTAATGGAGCTATTTGAATTTTTCATCAACAACCTTTCAGCACATGGTCTTATGTTCCTGTTTGGTACACTTCAGGGGGGAAAGGCGTATTTAGTCAAAGAACTGGAAGGGGAGTGTATGAGGTGTGGTTCCGCTTCTGAAATTCAGATAAATTATCTCTAAAATGGGGGCACACCATCATTGCAGCTATCCTTATTGCAAGCTAAAAGGTCCTTTGGAACCAGGAAGGGACTCAAATCCTTACTCTTCTGATTCGACGACCGACAGCTTGCCCATTAGGCCACACAAAAGAGAGACTTTAGCTATGCGTCAGCTGACCCAGTAGGTAGCATCTGAGAGCTGCATTGGTAAATTGTCTTGGATCTGTTTATCAATCTGTTCCATAAGGACACTTGAGCCTTCGATGGCTTGAGATAATATTGCATATCATAGCTGCCCTTTAATGTCTTCTACATCTTTTTGTGTCCTTTTGACCTTTTGTTTCTCTCTCTGGTCTCTTTCTCACTTACAAGCAAATCTTTTATACCAGAGTCCCGCAACACAAACAACGATTTGACACACTGAGCGATATAATAACAATGATATCACTTATAAAAGGCATATTCTGGCCCTACACAGAAAAAGCCAATACAACAGGTGGTAAGTTTGCTCGACAGCAGCCAGTGATTGGCCTGACAGATGAGTACAGGTGTATTAGCAGTTAGAGGAGAAAACTGCAGCATCTGTGAGGATTCAACACAAATCATCTTTTTGTCCCTCAGTGGTACCTCATCTCTTCATCTGCTTTTTCTTTCAGGCAAGGAGTGGGTTGGGAACTTAAGTACCTCTGAACTGGTTTTTCCACCCGAGGTAGAAAAGCTCCCATTGTTAGATTCCCTAGAGGGGGTTTGCTTTCGTTCAGGAAATGTATGCCAATAACTGTGAAATCTTGTACATGCTATGTAAAGGAGTTCTTAGAAGAGGTATGTTGTTTACAGTATGGGCAAAGCAGAAAATCGGCGGTTACTCTGGGAACCAGACAAGTATGCTCTTCAGTGAAACTCTTATCCCAACCGGGGCTTTAATGGCAGAAACAGCCTGCCAAGATGAGGGATTAACTGAAGCAGATTATGAACAGGTTCTTTAATGTCTCTTTATCTAGCTCAGCTGTAAGTGTCAGGTTTTGCACAACTGTTGGCCTCCTATTAGCACAAACGTTATATATCATAAGATTATATATCATATGCCAGTGAGCTGAAAAAAAAAATCTATGCCAAGTTCTCAAACGAGGTAAATGCTCGTTTAATTTTTTTTCTGCATTATCTGTATAGTTAGCAGAAGGTGGGTGGGGAGATTGTGGACTTGAAGTGTAAAATCATTCAATCCAGTCTGCTTTAGAAATCCCATTCATGCTTGTTTCCAGTTCTGTGTTTTTATCCTGGAGCTCCACTAGAGTAGCTTTGAGTAATTTACCGTTTATCGTCTGTCACCGAAGCAGAAACAAGTCATAATCACAAACAATCACAGGTCATTCCTGTTTACTTTGTGCATTTTGAATTCCAGGTACAACAGTGAAACATGCCACCTGCAGTAGTTCTCTGATGACGCTACAGTGGTTGGGTGTATTAAGAGTGGGCAGGAGTGGTGTGGTCCGGGAGAAATCCCCTCCTCTGGGATGTCAGGAGGACAAAAGAGATGGTGGCTGACTTCCGGAGGAAAAAAAACTGCAACTTGTCTTCGAATTCAGCCCTCTGTAGGGCGATAATTTTCATTTCCATCAAACGATTCCTAACACATTACCCAGTCCATATCAGTATAGATCTGCAACATGATTTTTGTTTTCCCATTGAGACCTGATGTGTTTTCAAAGTGTTCCTTTAACTTTTTTCAGCAGTGTATATAACACACAGTGTTTTCATGAAAATTACAGAGTTTTAAAAATGACTTGTTGATTATGGTACTATGTGAGTAAATATTCTCAGTTAAGCCTTATAAATCTGTAGAGCTACCAATTTATATGGCATCCCCATGTTATTTCTCCTTTCAGAACCTATAAAGAGCGCTCAGAGTCATGAAAAGTCACAACCTGTAAGATTTGGACTTTCTGATGTGTCAGCCAGCAGGCCGGGAGTCAGCAATGGCACTGGAACACAGGCACCCTCTGCAAGCTCTCGTCCCAGCTCTCCTGAGACGAAAGTACAAAAATGCTTTGTCTGTGTTACGGGGATGACCTGTGCCTCCTGTGTGGCCAACATTGAAAGAAACCTGCTCAAACACAGGGGTGAGTGACCTACAGGGATGTGGCCTTTGCACTGAGATGAGGGTTATTGATAAAGTGTATTGTGTTTGTTAACCAGGAGTCCTCTCAGTGTTGGTGTCACTAATGGCCGGTAAGGCGGAGGTGAAGTATGATTCAGATGTCCTGGATGCTGTTGCTGTGACTGAGCTCATAAAAGACTTGGGCTTTGGTGCCAAACTGATTGAGGATAATGCAGTAACGCATGGAAAGCTGGACCTCACTGTAAGTCTGCAGGACATTAAATGATACAGAATTTTATGCAGATTCCACAAAACATGTGTCACATGTATTTCACATGCAGATAACAGGCATGACGTGCGCATCATGTGTCCACAACATCGAGTCCAAGCTCAACTCAACCAGAGGGATCCTCATGGCCTCAGTCGCACTGGCAACCAACAAAGCTCAGATCCAGTTTGACCCAGAGGTGCTCGGAGCTCGGGATATTATCAAGATCATCCAGGTGTTTATCGCATGACTTTTAAAGGCGAGCTTAAACCTCCGATTATTTACGTATGCGATGTTAAACCTTGGAGTTACTCTCCATTTCAGGGTCTTGGATTTGAGGCCAGTCTGGAGAAGGCGGGCTTCAAAAACAACCTTGATCACAAAGAAGAAATTCGACAGCAAGTATCTCATTTACAATTGTCATTTTTAAATGGATGCTAACTTTTAAAAAACCCTGGCACTATGCAACTGGCATGTAGAAAGTTAAAAACAGCAGATGGTAGTTTCGATCCATTGACCTCTGGGTTGTGGGTTTAGCAGATTGACAATGTCATGCTGCCAGACACCACCCCAGGTCCGACTTGGACCCAATATGCCACATTAGACCTGTGCTTTCACTACTGGCTTTTTTTAAATTTAGGCAAGAGTGCTGTCAACTAATTATGTTTGTAGGTATACAGCCCTATTAATTAACAATTATACCAGCTTTAACTTTTCCTTAAATGGCATACAGATGGATTGTTTTTGTTTCTGGCTGTATGACAGCTTGATGAGTTTCAAACATTTAAAAGTCCTAGCAGATGATTTTGATCCATCTGGATCGGTGTTACAGGCTCAGCATGCTTCTGCTGCAAACCACCGCAGAAAGGACTTGAACCCACAACCCCTGCTTTAGGAGGCCAATGCCTTATCTATTAGGCCACTGGTGAGTCAGGTACAATAAGCAAAGATGTCAGACAATTAGTTACTGCTACTTATTTCCTAAAAAAAGACTTGCTGTACATGAAATCAGTGCAAATATTGCAGCAAACGTCACAGAAAATAAAGCTGTGTTTGTATGTTTCATAATTGAGGTGTATTTCCAGGTGGAAGAACTCCTTTTTGTTGAGCCTGGTCTTCGGCCTGCCTGTGATGGGCCTCATGATCTATATGATGGTGATGGACAACCTGCACCAAGAGCATGGAGGCTCCATGCCCACTGAGCAGAATGTACTGCCGGGCCTCTCCATCCTCAACCTGCTCTTCTTTGTGCTCTGTACACCTGTGCAGGTGAGGGAGCACATGAATGCATTTTATTTGCATTTAAAGTAAAAATATAGGAGAGTTTATTTCACCTGACAGTATCTTTGTGTCTTTCTTGGCCCAGATCTTTGGAGGCCGATACTTCTACATTCAGGCCTACCGCTCATTAAAACACTGCACGACCAACATGGATGTGCTAATCGTGTTAGCCACCTCCATTGCCTACATCTACTCCTGTGTGGTCCTCATTGTGGCCATGGCTGAGCAAGCCAGCCAGAGCCCCATCACCTTTTTCGACACTCCGCCCATGCTGTTTGTGTTCATAGCTTTGGGACGATGGCTGGAACACATTGCAAAGGTAAAATAAAAAGATAAAAGAGGTTTATAAAGCCTCACCATGCTGTTTTAAATCTAGGAAACTAAAACTCTGCAAACTGTCAAGTCACATGTTTTTGAAAAAGTGTAAGCTGCTGATTTTTGGAGTCAGCTCATTACAGTTGCTTTCATGTGACCTAATTTAAACTTGCTCTGTCCACATTAGGCAGCATGTTTGTTTATTCTCCCACGACTCTGCTGAGTGTCCAAGCTTTTATTGCAGTATTTTAATGACTCTTCAGAGGGCTGATGTTTTTATTGTCCTGGACATTGATTAACTGAACATCAGCTGATTCTGCACCACAATCATAGGACCGCATTAAATTTTATCCTGAGAATTTTTTTCACGAAGAGACTGGACAAAGTTTGCTGTCGGCAGAAATTATGATAAAGTTGTTTACATTTCAGAGCTGCAATGCAAGTTTTTATTGTCATATGCATTACTGAAATAAAAGCTGTACTGGTATTTTTGGAGCTATTTGGCTGATACATAGAGCTACAAGTTTCAAACATCTAAAGATCCTAGTAGATGATGGTTTTGATCCATTGACCTCTGATATGGTTTTCTCATAAATATGAATATTTCTCTCATAAATTTACCATTTTTTTCTGGGAAATTTGCAAATTTTTCCTGTAAATTTGCCATCTTTTCCTTTGTCATTTTTTCTTATAAATTTCTGTCAATTTTCCAGTTTTTCTCTTATAAATTTGCCATTTTTTTTGTCATAAGTTTTTCATCTTTTTCCTGTAAATTTGCCAGTGTTGGACCTGTGCCAGTCTCACATGGGTGCAATCAGACGTCACACCTACCTTGAACTAGGGAGGTGGCAGGACAGGGGCAAACCTGTAAATGAGCATTTGTGCTGTCACATGCACCTGTGCTAGTAAAACATGACTAATACACTGCATTTTTTCCCCTCATAAAAATGAAACTTTTTTCTCCCACAAATTTCACATTGTTTGCTACAAGTCACCCCCCGATGGGACTTGAACCCACAATCCCCAGCTTCATATTGTTGAGTCTACAGCTGACATATTGTAAACAGCATACTGATGTTATATTTTCACAGATTTACATCTGTGAAAATATAAATTTTTTCCTAACTATGCAAAGAGGTTTTTACACATTTACGTTTAGGAGATTCTGGTCAGTACATTGTCTGAAGTTGTTCTTTCTCAGGGAGCAGCCAGGATTATGGCTAATAGTTTCATCTAATCCAATTTGTAGAGCATTTGCATTTTCATATTGTTGTAAATTTGACAATTTGGACCTTTTTTTGGCGTAAATTTATAATTTTTTTGTCATTTTGCCATTTTTTCCCTCTTAATTTGGCTTTTTTTCTTATAAATATGACATTTTTGACCGTTTTTTGTTATAAATTTACCATTTATTGGTATTTATTGCCAGTTTATATCCTCATAAATTTGTCAGTTTTTTCTCGTAATTTTCTTGTTTTTCTTTCACATTTGAATTTTTTTTCTCATAATTTTGCCAATTTTTTATAATAACTTATAATAACCATTGCAGCTACATGAGTCTCAAATATTTTTTTTTCTTTGAAGTTTGCCAGTTTTTCTTTTTGCAAATTTCCCATTTTTTTTCCATAAATTTGCCATTTTCCTGTTGTAGTGTTGCCATTTTTTTTCTTATGAATTGACATCTGTATATGTGAAATTATTAGCAACTGATTCATCAAAGGATGCTAAGTGTTCCAACCTTACTCTTGTTTGGACAACAAACAAACAAAAACATTCTGAAAGGACAAAGCTCAGAAATGCGATGCTGCAGATTAATTTCCTCTCTCTGTCACAAAGCCCCACAGCTGTTGGACATGAGCAGCAGGTGTTTTAACCCCAGTGAAGAAGACTCATTCTTTCCACCCATATTCACCAACAGGAGAACATGAACTTTGCTCGAGACCTGTCACTGTCTCAGCAGCACACTCATGAAATCTGGGAACACCGATATTTCTTGCAAAATTGCTTTATGCAGATATAACCTAGATACATAGAAATTCTTAGATTTCCATGGTAATTATACATCCACATGACTATAGCAATTCAAAACACACCTATGCAGGAGACAGGAAGAGTATATCAGGTCAGACCATTAGTGCAGCCTGCCATCTGTCATGTGTGTGTTTGAGCATCTTTGACTTGAACCCTGGAAAGATTAATTCTCTTGTGAGCAGGAATGCACTCCTCACTGAGCCGGTGTTGTTTCTACTTTCTTAGAGTAAAACCTCAGAGGCTTTGGCCAAATTAATGTCACTTCAAGCAACTGATGCCACTGTGGTCACTTTGGGATCTGACCAATCCATCATCAGGTGAGACACACTCACTGGAATAACAGCACCACAACGTAATGTGTGACTCTAAATACATTTTTATACGTCAGTGAAGAGCAGGTGGTGGTGGAGCTGGTTCAGAGGGGCGACATTGTGAAGGTTGTCCCTGGAGGAAAGTTCCCAGTTGATGGGAAAGTAATTGAAGGGAGCTCCATGGCAGATGAGTCCTTGATTACAGGTAGGAGGACGTGAATGCTGCAGATTTATGGCTGTGAATGTGGATTTTAGGCATCTGTTTATGCCTTAATTTGTGTGAGTTTTCAGTGTCCCTGTGGCTGAACAAGTGGCTTGTAGTGCAGATTTTTAGGCTCACAAATGTAAACAGTGATTTCTGCTTTGTGTAAGTAAAATTCTTTCGCATGCAGAATTTCATTTAAGATATGCAAAAATGCAGCCCTTTCCATGAAAAGAGGTATCTGGAATCTTTGGGATTTAACCTATTAAGCTCAAAGAATCAGATTTTATGGCCATTTACAGGAACCAGAACTAAAAAATGCAGAATGCTGACACAAAAGACAAAGTTCAGGGATATGAATAACAAATCTTAAGAAAGTGCAAAGGTGTTTCATGAGTCTGAGGCCCCAACTTTTGACCGCTGTAACAATCCAGAGTGGTTGAGTGAGTCCTTAAATACCTCTGGTGGGTGATTAGATGTTGAAGCAAAAGGGTGAAAGCCAGAGACTGTTTAGCTGAGCCTCTAAAAGAACCTCTGGAGCAGAAACAAACCACAGATACAAATTCAGACTGAAAAAGTGAGAAAGTAGTGGCCCAGCGTCAGCAGCATAAGACGACTTTGATGCCATCATTTAGGCCCTTATTGGTATATTTTTCTTCTCTTTCTGTCAGGTGAGCCAATGCCCGTTAGTAAGAAGGTGGGCAGTTTGGTGATTGCTGGCTCCATTAACGCTCATGGTGCCCTTCTGGTGGAGGCCACTCATGTCGGCGCCGAAACAACACTGTCACAAATAGTCAAACTGGTGGAAGAGGCACAGACCTCTAAGGTAAGGGATAAAAATCACAATTTTAAACTATAAAGTTCTCCAGGCTTTCTGAAGGTCTTTCAAAGTGGTTCTTTGGACATTGGCTGCTTTTTCACTGATGTTCAGTCCAGTCCTTGTACCTGACCATTTTCAGAGGATGTTTTTTTGTCTGTTAAGCCACTTAACTCTGACCTATGAATCATTCAAGCACAAAAAAGGCTCCTAACTCAAAGGGTTGAACCAGTGTTGTCTGCGCATACCAGACAACTTAGCAAAGAACCAATTTTAAATTGTATCTTTAGGCACTTTCTTAATAGCAGCCTGTCACAAAATCTTATCATTTGTTCCCATTTATTTAGTTGAATCTATGAAAAATGCCAAAGATAACACAATTTGACAGAAAATAGTATTTTTGCACCAACAAGGTGATTCCCAAAGAGCTATTAGCTGAAAACCTGGCATATCTCAGCATGGTGTGCAGTGTGCACTTAAAAAATTTGAGGAAACTGGACAAGTGGAGGAGAAGTGTCAGGCCTAAAAATCTATCTACAGCAGATGAACAGTATCTGAAAATCATGACCTTAAGAAACAGGAAAAAAATCCAGCAATGACCTGACACAGGACCTGAGAGATGCATCTGGACCTTCAGCTGATCCATCTACTGTTCACTGAAGCCTCATCAGAAATGGTCTCAGTGGTCTCAGCTTCCTTAAGAAGCCAGTCTTAAGGAAGTAGTAACACCAAGGTCTCAGTTCATATAGTTATCTAATAGTGATAAATTTACTGTAATATGATTGGCTGTCATGTGGACTGCATGAAAAATGAATAAAGAACCTGCACTTGGAAGGCTGGAAATCCTGCATGGCTGAGAAGTTCTAGCTTCTGAGTTTTTACACTGTAATCAGCATCATGAAAGCAGTACTTACTGCTATAATGGTATAGATACGGAAGCAGTACTGCAACAAGGTCTTAAAAACTCTCAAAAGAGGCTATAAACACCAAACTACTAGGTTGCTTTTTTTCCCAGGTTGTAGATGTCTGACAGAATCAATAAAGCACATCCCTTGGTCATTCAAAGTTGTTTTGAGTGTTGTGTATGGAGGCCAGTTAGCTCAGCTGGTTAGAGTGTGGTGCTAATAACACTAAGGTCATGGGTTCAACCCCCATACTGGCCATTTGTTACCTACAAAGATATGGCATTAGATATGTCATATCTACAAAAATATCTGATGGTTGTTAATGTGACTCAAAGATGTTTCTGAGTCTATAATACAAACAAAGGGTTTCCCACAGTGAAACATTCATGCTTAAAACACAGCAACTTCACAAGATTCAACAGTGTTGCACTTTAGAGGAAACATTTACCAAGAGAAATCCCAGTAGAAGTTACTACAGTGAGTATTTTACAAAGAGAATAAGGACTAATCTTGTTTTCCCTCCTCTCCTCAGGCTCCCATCCAGCAGTTTGCAGACAGACTCAGTGGTTATTTCGTGCCCTTCATCGTTACCGTTTCTCTGCTAACGCTAGTCGCGTGGCTTGCCATTGGGTTTGTCAACTTTGACATTGTGAAGGAGAACTTCCCGGTAGGTGTGCATGCAGATTATTTTTGCATGTGAATAAAAGCAGCTGTGACCTGATGACACTGCTCTCCTCGCAGGGTTACAACCAGAACATCTCCAAGGCAGAAGTCATCGTCCGCTTTGCCTTCCAGGCGTCCATCACCGTTCTCTCCATCGCCTGCCCCTGCTCTCTGGGGCTGGCAACCCCAACGGCCGTCATGGTGGGCACGGGGGTCGGAGCTCAGAACGGGATCCTCATTAAAGGAGGCGAGCCGCTAGAGATGGCGCACAAGGTGAGACACTTCTGACTCCTGATGGCATTAACGCTCAGTTTTTACACTGCAAAAGCACTGAAGAGCAGGGAAAGAAAACATGTCTGTAATGAGCACATAAATGAAAGAGAAAAGAGCTGAAACAACCACAGAAATTTGAAATTTCTTACCACTAATTTAGATGTTTGATTGGCAACCTAAAGATTAACACTGATACTGAATCTGTAATCTCTAAAAAGATGTGGTATGACATAAAGCAGCCAGAAGCAGAAACAGAAATGTAAAGAAGTCAATTTCAAACACTCCCAGGTAAAAGTCTTCATATGTGGACTTTTTAACTTTTTAACCCACTTTATATGACCTTTTTTGTCAAACTCTCTTTCCTTCTGAAGGTTGCCTGCTCCAGTTTTAAGTAGCTCCACCAAAGTGTAACTAAATGGTAAATGGACTATATTTACATAACGCTTTCCTACCCAGTTTGAGCACCCAAAGTGCTTTCTTACTACAACTGCATTCACCAATTCACACAAGCGCTTTTTTCTATGCCTAAGCACCTTGCCTAACATAGACACATCCATGGATGCATCGGAGGCAAATTGGGGTTCAGTATCTTGCCCAAGGATACTTCGACATGCGGACTGGAGGAGCCGGGGATTGAACCCGCTCTACCTCCTGAGTCGCAACCACTGGGTAATGTGTTAGGAATGAAAGGATGCCACATCGTTTGATAGAAATGAAAATCAAAGTGAAAAAATGATGCAGCAGGCTAGTCCATTTTGCAGAAATGCCATTGCAGCAACTCAAAATGGTACTCAGTAGTTTGAATGGCCCCCACGTGCTTGCATGCATACCTGACAACGTTGTGGCTCCTAATGAGATGATGGATGGTGTCCTGTGGGATCTCCTCCCAGATCTGAACCAGGGCATCACTGAGCTCCTGGTCAATCTGAGGTGCAACCTGGTGACGTTGGATGGACTGAAACATGATGTCTCAGAGGTGTTCTATTGAATTTAGGTCAGGCGAGTGTGGCGGCAAGTCAATGGTATCAATTCCTTCATCCTCCAGGAACTGCCTGCATACTCTCACCACATGAGGCTGGGCATTGTCGTGGACCAGGAGAAACCCAGGACCCACTGCACCAGTGTAGGGTCTGACAATGAGTCCAAGGATTTCATCCTGATACCTAATGGCAGTCAGGGGGCCGTTGACAAGCCAGTAGAGGTCTGTGTGTCCCTCCATGGATATGCCTCCCCAGATCATCACTGACCCACCACCAAACCGATCATGCTGAATGATGTAACAGGCAGCATAACGTTCTCCACAGCTTCTCCAGACCCTTTCACGTCTGTCACATGTGCTCAGGGTGAATCTGCTCTCATCTGTGAAAAGCACAGGGCACCAGTGGTGGACCTGCCAATTCTGGTATTCTATGGCAATGAATGCTCCATTGTGTCAGTCGGGCTCCATGGACAGTGAACATAGGGCCCACTAGAGGATGTTGGGCCCTCAGGCCACCCTCATGAAGTCTGTTTCTGATTGTTTGGTCAGAGACATTCACATCAGTGGCCTGCTGGAGGTCATTTTGTAGGGCTCTGGCAGTGCTCATCCTATTCCTCTTTGCACAAAGGAGCATATTCTGGTCCTGTTCATGGTTTAAGGACCTTCTACAGCCCTGTCCAGCTCTCCTAGAGAAACTGCCTGTCTCCTGGAATCTCCTCAGTGCTCTTGAGACTCTGCTGAGAGACATAGCAAACCTTCTGGCAATGGCACGTATTGATGTGGCATCCTGGAGGAGTTGAACTGTCTGTGCAACCTCTGTAGGGTCCAGGTATCGCCTCATGCTACCAGTAGTGACACTGACCCTAAACAAATGCAAAACTAGTGAAAAAACACTCAGAAAAGATGAGGAGGGAAAAAATGTCAGTGGCCTCCACCTGTAAAACCATTCCTGTTTTGGGGGTTGTCTCATTGTTGCCTCTCTAGTGCACCTGTTGTTAAATTCATTAACACCAAAGCAGCTGAAACTGATTGACAACCCCCTCTGATACTTAACTGACCAGATCAATATCGTAGAAGTTCCTTTAATTTTTTTGAGCAGTGTATATAGATCTAATTCTTATTTATATAGCATCAAAAACAAAAAACCACCAGTCACCTCAAGAGATGACAAATTCTATACTTACTACTTTTCATGAATATATTTTACTCTAGGTTTCCTCTTCACAATGCGACTCTGTTGGCTCAGTGGTTGAAGGCTACCGGCCGTCCACACTGGTATCCTCGGCTCCGGTCTTCCATTTGTTCGACCCATTTCACTGAGGACTGTTTCAACCGTAGCGGGGAGGTCACCACCCTAAATCCAAATGCTGTACCCACACTCATGGTCCACAGTGACTCAGCAGTGAGCACAACAGTTACTTAGAGCAGCAATATCTCCACCAGCCAAACTCTAATTATTGTTTTTCTCCACAGGTGCCATCCAGAGGTCCGATCCAGCCTGCGGTGGGGGAGAAGGTATGTTATAGGTTTGTCAGCTTGACAAAATTGTATTTGTAGCAGTGATTTGTGGCCCTTGAATACAGTTGTTTGTATTTACATGATCTACGTCTCTGTGTGAGCAGGCCATTTTTGCCAAGTATGATGCAGTGGAGCTCTACCTTACCAAACGCACTTATCCACCTGGACTGAACTATGTAGAAAAGAACACCTTCAGAAGGTTCTCCAAGAAGTTTGCCATTAAAGGTTCGTACAGTATTTGTATGTTCACAATTCAGCCAAAAATACTAATAATACATGTATATAGTGCATCCATCCATTCATCCATTTTCTTCCGCTTATCCAATTCAGCGTCGTGAGGGTGGTTGCGCTTATCCCAGCAATAGGTCCCTTTCTTTCTGGTTTTTCTTCCATGGACCGTACATTCAAAGAAAAGTTTAGTGAAGGGTCCTGTGGACCTGACAGCTCCTGGTCATGTTAGCAGACCTGAAACATCAGGCTGTTCTTGCAGCCTTTACCTTGACTATGCTTGGTAATTTTTTTCCCTTTCACATCAAATGAATCTTGTATTTTCTTGTACCTGTTTAGCGTATTATACATATTGTACCAAACAACATGATGGTTTCTACTTAAACATGTGGAATGACTCATAAAATTTAACTCACTTGTGATACTATTTGAAGGCTTGACATATCAGTATAATCCACTTATTTATCACTACATTTATGGTAAATATATGGTACTTTTGTTGTCCTATCGACCACTCAAAGCACTTCACAGGTATCAGTTATCAATTTACTAAGCTTAGCACGAGTTCATCTTTTTTCTCAACCCATTTGTTTTTTGTTCATGAAAAACCAAAGACATGCAGGTTTGTATGACAAATGAGTTTTAATTTCAGCACATTTTTAGGAAGAGAAAGTCAGTATTTTATTCTATGCACAATGCGCATGCACTATGCGCATTCTAGGCACAAGTGTGTGCCTTTCCAAATCATGTCCAATCAACTGAATTTACCACAGGTGGACTCCAATCAATTTGTAGAAACATCTTACAGATGATCAGTGGAAACAGGATGCACCTGAGCTCAATTTTGAATGGCATGGCAAAAGCTGTGAATACTTATGTACATGTTATACTTTTGTTTTTTATTTTTAATAAATTTGCAAAAATTTCAAGCAAACTTTTTTTTCACTTTGTCATTATGGGGTATTGTGTGTAGAATTTTGAGGTGAAAAATGAATGTAATCCATTTTGGAATAAGGCTGTAACATGACAAAATGTGGAGCAAGTGAAGCGCTGTGAATACTTTCTGGATGTACTGTATGTAATCATTTGCTGTTCAAGTTCAATCCTTTCGACTACAGTCCATCTGATACTGAATTTATTTTCAGAAATCCAAATGTGATAATACAATATGCACAATGCCTTCTGTGGGAATGCCTCTGCTCAAACATAACTGGAAAGAAAAAGGTGTTTCAGATATTTCCAAGAACTATCAGTTACATCTCTATTAGTGTCCTATAACACCTACCTTTTTTTGATTCCTTTCCACTGCTTTCCCAGATGGTGTGCTCCACATGGGGAGGGGAGATCGACTGCGTTTGGTTCTAAGGAACAGGCAGCAGGTTGAAACTGCACTGGTGGACTATCACAACGAGCTGAACCACCTCGACATCAACAAGTGTCTCAGACTGCTGAACGAGAGGTTTCCCCTCATGCTGTTTCTCATTAGCAAAATGTTTCAGTCCAAATGATCAACATGGTCTCAGGCTGAGCTCTCTTACAGGTACTTCTGGAGAACCATGAGGCCTGATGTTGTGCAGTGGATCAACAACTGCTCTCAGTGCAGCATGAAGAAGAGAAAGAAACCAAATAATCAAGTGGAGGCAAAGGGTTCAGCAGTTCCGAAAGCAGCTCAACTGCAAGCACTAACATCTCATGACTTAGACAGGTAATTTCTGTCAAAGTATCTTTTTTTTTTTTTTTTTTTAATCACACACATTAA
>VUQS01055269.1:0-11010 GCA_015108495.1 Heterochromis multidens | reverse complement strand
TGGGGGGGCGCGTGTGACCCCAGGGAACATGCTTTTTTTGCCGTACTAGCAGGAGATATGAAGTGCAGTAAACAAACCCTCAAGAAAAATGGAAAAATATTTAACAGTGACGAAAAGAAAGGTGGAGAGAGACAGAGATAATGAGACAAACGAAAGTCTCCCAAAAGCTAAGACGAGGAAATATGACGAAGCGTATGTAGCGCTTGGCTTCACTGTGACTACGGTGGGAGACGAGGAAAGACCGGTGTGTCTATATTTCTTTCTTTTTTTGTTTTCTTTAATGTTAATAAAGATACAATGTTATGCAGAGATGTACTTATATTTTATAGACAAATGATACTATTTATAGTCGCGGGGGAGAGTGGGGGGCGCGAAATGTTTTCTTCTTCCTAAGGGCGGCGTAACAGAAAATAATTGAGAAGCACTGGTTTATGCAATGATGTATTTTATTGTATTGTAATGCCTAATAAAAGCTCAGACAGATCAACTGTTACATTTTATAGAGTTGAAAGTTGAGCTGCCATGACTTGAATGAGGTTGACATATTTTAATTATGATATTTACTATTAAAAATCACAGTCATGTTTCAGGATTCTCTGTTATGTTTAATCTTTGATATATCAATTTAGTGGCAGCTTGGAACAATATGTAAACTTAACAGCAACATGTTATAATGTAAGATAGACATAGCGATCTGTTTGAACCATTTTGGTTCCACTTTTCAGATCTGGAGGCTATCATCATCTTATATACTTTGTATAGTCAATGTGTTAGCAAAATTGGATCCTTTTCATTTACTTTAGCTCTGTTTTACTCAATTTCTGTCAAAAGTATCCCAATCATTTACACTCGTCATTTTCCTACAACTAAGGCAAATCTCTAAGCATCTGCAAAGTCAAATACCAAGCCAGAATTTGCCTCAAAAACTATACAGTATTCAGATACATCTAATGTATCTGAATACTGTATAGCAGCCAGTTGCTGTATAGCAGCCAGTTGCTGCTAATCAAATATGTGATTAAGTGATCATCAGCAAGCGTGAGCCCATCTATATAAGCAAAGGTTTTAACAGTTTGCTGGTCTGGAGCATCCAGGTGTGTTTAATGTGTTAAAGCAAATCCACAGTCTTCCCAGGAGTAGGTGTCCCGGTAAATTCACCCCAAGGTCAGACCATGCAATCGTGAGAGAGACTGCAAAAAACTCAAGAACTGCATCTCAGTATCTTCAGGCCTCAGTTAGCATGTTTAATGTTAAAGTTCATGACAGTACAATTAGAAAAAGGCTGAAAAAGTATGGCTTATTTGGGAGGGTTGCCAGGAGAAAGCCTTGTCTCTCTAAAAAGTGCATGGCAGCACAGATTAGGTTTCCAAAGTTATATATGAACAAACAAAACTACTAGAACAAGACCAAAGTGGGCCTGTTTGACCGTAATGCACAGCACCACATTTGGCAAAAACCAGACACAGCATATCAGCACAAACACCTGATACCAACTGTGAGGCGCAATGGTGGAGGGGTGATGATTTGGATTTGTTTTCCAGTCACAGGCCCTGGGCACCTTGCATTCTAGAGTCAAGTGTGAGGCCATCTGTCCAACAACTAAAGCTTGACTGAAACTGGGTCATGCAACAGGACAATGATCCCAAGCACAGCAGCAAATCTACAACAGAATGGCTGAAAAAGAAAAGAATCAAGTTGCTGCAGTGGACCAGTCAAAGTCCAGACCTCAATCCAATTGAAATACTGTGGTGGGACCTTAAGAGAGCTGTGCAGACACGAATGCCTGCAAACCTCAATGAACTGAAACAGGAGTGGGCAAGAATTCCTCAACAATGTGAGAGACTGAAAATGTCACGCAGAAAACGATTACTTCAAGTTATTGCTGCTAATGGTGTTTCTACTAGATACTGAATCATAGAGAGTAAGATAAAAGAGGTTGTATTAGCACTATTAGAAGATGAACAGGTTCTGGATAGAACACCCAGAAACCTGAGGGTTCTGTTACACCAAAGAATGGTTGTCTGCAAACCTCAGATAACTGCTGCTATAACGCTTTAGATTAGCTAAACTCTTTGAAAGATTTCCATGTGTAACCTCTGAAAGGTTCTCCCAGGGACCAAAAAGAGTTTTGCTGCTAATTGAAACCAACAAATCATGCTTATGATATGCTTTGTAAATCAACATTTAAAATGATCAATTTACATCAAAAAATAAATAATGAGTAAAAAGGTGACTGAATCAAAGTGAGCGCAGGCAGCCTGTTCTCATTCTAGGGAAATTTAATATTTCATTAGCTGACTTGTGATGTGATGGCATCATCATTGTGACTGACTTTAGGCAATAGTGACATGGTTCTTTCACTCCCAACTCGTCACGTATGGATGATGATAAAAAGACCTGTTGTTATACAAGCATTGTTTAAAAGCATAATTTTTGAACATGCAAGGTTAATGTTATGATGATGAGGTATAGTTTGACCAAAGTTTGAACGATGAACCTGAAAACTCACTGGAGAAGGAAAATAGATTTAATTTACCTCGATGATCACTTGATGTCACTTCAGTCCAGCACACTTGATCACAATATGAGTGAACAGCAAGAAAAGACAAAGTCATAATCAAAGATAGGCATTTGAACTATAGGGAAACCAATTTAACCCCTTAAAGTCTAAAATATGAAATAATTGCCAAAAAAAAGGTTCATTGAACCTTCTGACAATTAAAAAGTAAAAAAAAAAATTAATTTGCATATGAGTTTTTATTTGTATCATATTTGCTACATACAGCATTTTTTGTTTTTTGTTTTTGCAATTTATTGTTTAAAAATGTATTGTGCGATTTCTTTCACTGATGATGTAGAAGTCTCAAAAACTGTATGTATCAAATATGATACACTGTTTGAACTCTGAGGCAAGGTTATCAGGGTGGTGATGAGGTGCAGTCTATACAATAACTAGTTATCAGTTCCCACATACTGACTCCATAATGACCAGCAAGATCCTACTACTCCATGTAGCTGAGGAAAACTGCTGAGTGTGTGACTATTCCTTGTGTATTGTCAGTCCTTGATAATACCCTTCACATGTAATGATTTCACCCATTTTTAATATGTAAGTATTGATTACATGAGTACAGCTTTACACCTCTGGAATGTTTTAATTTTTTATTGTAAACATGCACTTTGTCAAATAAATAAATAAATAAAAATACAAATGAATCAAAACATGACAAAAGCATGACACATAGAACAGCTCAATATGTAACTGGATACATCCTGTTCTCCTAAACGACTTAAGACTTTCGGATTATGTGGTAAGAGGAATCTGTTGTAAAGTGCTGCCAAAAAGTCTGTTGCAAGAAAAGAGAAAATGTACAAGACAACTATGACTTTAACATCATGTAACAACAAGACACTGAAGATTTACTGGAATACTCCTCCGTCACGCACCCCACTTATTCACCCTTATGATAATTTATTGTGCTGTTCATTCCTGCTCTTTCACAAAAGGATGCCATAAATTTCACAACATATTAGGGCACTGATATCTATTTTTCTTTCTTTCTTTTTTTTTAAAATTACATTCAGCTGCTAAATGAATATATCAATAAGCCATGGAAAATTATACAAAAGCATTATCATGTAAAAGTGTTAGTTTTTCATTAACTTCATTCATGCCTTCCATTTCTAGAAGGCAAACACTGCTCTACAATAGGCAGCAGATGTCATTATTTTCCATGAAGCCTATGATCCTACCAGTACTGCTGCACAATGCACCAGTCTTCAATTTAAGAATACAATAACAAAGTGAAATGTGTAGAAGGAACAACAGCTACCTCGCAACAGAGTGAGCTCAAAGCTGGCTTCCTGCAGTCATTACATTTCCTCTCACATGACACTTCTTACTCAATATCCTTAATAAGTATTTTTCCTCCTCTCATGCGATCTTCAGAGTTCGACAGCAAACTTAGGAGTTTAGGTGTAAGGTGTAACATAGAGGAGCATTGTTTTGTGTGCATATAAATTTGTGGCTTTAAGAAAGTCACCACCATTTGAAGGTGAGTATGGGAGTTTGATATAACTAAGATACCCTCCCACCAGAGATCATAGAGTTTGACAAGTTCATTTTTGGTGACATAATTCTTATTTATTCTAATATGGATTTAAAAAGTAACTAAAATCTCAGCAGGTTTATCAGATTATTTATGTATTAATTGCTAAAAAAATATATTTCTGCAATACCATTTCTTACTGCTGCTATTAGGTTTTGCTGTGTAACACAGGGGTTGCAGCTTTCTGTGGAACCCGTGTTTACAGACTGTAGAATTAACATTTGGCTGGATGTTTCAGTTTGGTGAAAAATAGTGCATGCTGATTGTGTGCTACAAATTGGAGTTTCTGCAGTTTTTCTAATTACTGAGATTCAATACACATATACACACATAAGATCTCTACATTCTTATATTGTTAAAGACTGATGTGCAATATTTTCAGCACTGATACACATTTACATTTACAAATCTTAACACAACATGTCCTGTTTCCTGCTGCTCTGGTATTTGTAAGGTCAAGTCAAGTTTACAACTATTGAAACCAAACGTCTTCAGAAGCTTTCTCAATGGCATCCAACACAAACTCCACGCATCCCTCTGCCTCCTCCTCCTCTCCATCGATCTCAGCGCAGATTGGCATCAGCATTTTGACCCTGGCATTTGTACTTGGCTTTCCGGGGAACCTGTTTGTGATTTGGTCGGTGTTCTGCAGGGTAAAGAAGCGCTCAGTGACATGTTTGTTGGTGCTGAATCTGGCTGTGGCGGATGCTTTTGTACTGCTCAGTGCACCTTTTTTCCTGAGATACCTGGCTGGGGGCCAAGGCTGGGAGTTCGGCTCAGCAGCATGCAAGCTAGTGCATTACTTATCAAGTGTGAACATGTATGTGTCCATCTACCTCATCTGTCTGATGAGTATGGACCGTTGGCTGGCTGTCACAAGGCCTTTTGTTTCCCAGAGGATAAGAACTAAGCGCTCCCTGCTGTTTCTCCTGCTGGGGGTCTGGGTGTTAGCATTCCTGCTGTCACTGCCGATGCCTTTCTACCGCAGGTGAGACCAACATTTTTTTCTTTTTTTTTGTCTTGTTGTTGTTTTTCTTTTTCTTTTTTTTTTCTTTTTTTTGCAGATTTAAAGCAATTGAATTTTAATATGTTTACCATTGAGGACCATTGAAGGGAAAGTGAAGTCAAGTGAATTGATCTTAAGTGAACTATCTAGTCCCATTATCTTTATGTGGAGGATGTAGTTTTTCCATATAAAATATATAAAAATAACCTTTTTAGTGTACGTTCTACTGCTCCATATGGGTAACAGCACTACTGGAGAATATACACCAAATAAAGGAAAAAAAATGTCTCTTGCAGATAAATCGTACCAACAAATATTAATTTCTAATATATTATGATATTTAAAAAAGATGTTATTTTTCATATTTTTTTCACTATCTTCAATTTTTTACTAACAACAAAAACATAATCCCTCCATTTTGTATTGAATAATTGTATTGAGCACAAACAAGACAAGCCTTGGCATTGGCCAGCACTTGCCATTGACTTTGGGTAGGTACTTGTTTTGTTAGTTTGCTTGGTTGTTTTTTAGTTTGTTTGTTTGTTTGTTTGTTTGAGTTTAACAACATGATTGGCTGGATATGTGTCCAGTCAGTCATGTTGGTTTGTTGTTATAAAGAACTTGATTGGCTTCTTCATACAACTGCTGCCTTTGGCATTATGGAATAGATTTTTATCAAGGACTCTTTAAGTGGTGAATCTCTCCCTTATAGTGTCTATGGAGCAAATGAATCCAAAGTGTGAGTCTCCAAGTCAGGCTTTATATTTTACATACAGATTGATTTCTAAGGCTGCGCACATGAAGAAAAAAAAGAAACTTTACCAGAAATTTAGGATAACAGGCCACATCAGAACACATCCATATCTGGTGGTTGTGGCTTACATTTTCCACTATTACAGTAACAGCTTATTAAGTAAACTGTGAAACAGATTTGGGTGTGGTCTACCATGGCACTTCTCTTTTCTTCTAATCAAACCTAACCTACTTTAAACTGGTCCTACAAAATAATTCCTGTACTCAAATTGCCACAGTTATTTTTTGTTTTGTTTTGTTGTTGATTCAGAGTTTTGTTACTAATTAACGCCGTACACACAGAATCTTGTCTCTCATGTTCTCATTACACAGTATCTTTTGACAAATCTTTTTTTTTTTTCTTTAATTCTCTGACAGTATTTTAAAGGAGCCTGTAAAAAACATCAGCCATTGTATGCTATACCACTGGAAAAGTGTGGGTCACCGTGTCTTCCAGTACATGTTTGAGACCATTATGGGATGCCTGGTGCCCTTCACTCTCATCAACACCTGCTACTCCTCCGTCATCTGCCGCCTGAGAAGTGCCATGTTCCAACGCAAAGGACAAAGCAGTCGCCTGATTTTGCTGATCATCTGTGCTTTTGCAGTCTTCTGGCTCCCCTATCACATTGTCAACATGATAGAGGTGCCTTTTTTTTATTTAACATTGTGTCAACAGGATCTACACTCTCATTTGTGAGAGAGCAAAAAGTAAACATTTTAGGCATGTATGTTGCAATTCTCCACAAAATTTTGTAAAATTTTCAACATGTCACCATGACAGTGATATTGATAGCTCTAATTCATAATCAGACAAATTAATAGCGACACTTTACTTTCCTTTTGTGTGTTTTCCGCTCAGATGTTTTAAAAGTCTTCAAGCCACTCAAATGCATTTCTTTTCTTAACTTTTAATGTGAAACAGCTGCAGGAAAATGTTCAGCTTTCGTGACAACAGAACACCAAAGGAAGAAAAAACATTTCTGTTAATTAAAAAAAGCTCTTTGGTAAAACAAATGGATAAACCTGCTATTGTAGAGTTAGAATTAGAACTATTAAGATATATCACTCTGATATTATAAGGTCAGCTACTTTAGCCCAGATAATGTCACCATTTTCAAATTTTATTTTTATTTTTATCTGTCAACCTCATTTGTTTTTGCTAGCCACATAAGGGGCTATTAGTTGTGTAACTTCTTTTTTTTTTGGGGGGGGGGGTTGGTTTTTTTTCCCCAATAATTTTTATGCCTCTTTTCTCCTTCCTCATTCAGGTGATTGGTTTATTGCTGGAAAGGAAGCCAGTGATCGATGCTGCTAAAGTGGCCCGTCCAAATGTTACAGCCTTTGCCTACTTCAGCAGTGCTGTCAACCCCATCCTCTATGTGTTTGCAGGCAGCTCACACATCCGCCAGGCTGGGTTCAGTTTCATGGGCAAGCTCTTTGAGGCTACCTACTCAGAGAGCAGAAGCACATCTTTTTCTCGCAGTGGCCGCAGCAGCTCTTCACCGGATGAGAGCTCTGTCCTGCACACACTCTCTGTCAAACTGGGGAAACCTTTCAAAGGCAAGAAGAAGGGAGGGAGCAAGAGTGTGGCAGAGCAGATTGACGAGCCTGAACTCAGGACTCTCGCCACTGTTGACCAGTTAGGGTAGCACTTAAAATATTTTGAATCGACTAGATTTCAAAAGTAAAAGTGTTTTTACTTAACTTTTACTTCCATTGACTTTTATTATTTTGGACTTATTAAACTGAGTTATTTGAATACCAATACGATCAAATTATAAGTAATTAAATAATCACATGAATACCTTGATTTCTTTGAAGTGTTGTGAAGAGAATCTGAATCCAGGACAGAAATGGCAGACTTTACCACTAATAATGTAAGCTAATTTATGGTGAGATAAGAACATAATGTAAATATTTTAAATACATTAATGTAGTATTACTGAAACAAATCACAGCATAGCATCAAAAGGAATGAACTGTGAAAAAAAAAAAAACACACACACACACACGCTTTCTTTTTTTTTTTTCCTGTTGTCCACACGTCCACACATGCAAAATGAAATGTGTTTGTCATATGTGCAAGTGTTAGTGTTACTTTTGAAATGTTCAGTTAAATGAACAGAACATTACATAAGAAACCTGTCGCATCCTTTTTGTCAATGTTTCGTGCATCACTGCCCTCTCTTTCACAACATCTAATTGAAATAGCTACACTGCAAGATTTCAAGTGGTTATTCTGCTGTTGAGCTGCCAAAAAGTCCCATTAGAATAAATGAGCAAAAGACAGAAAGTGACCACAGCTACAGGAAACACGAGTCACAGTCATAGTAACATCAAGAGCAAGACGTCAAGAGTGATTGGCATGATCGCATCCTGGAAATACAAAACAGTTTACTCTAACTCAACTGGTGGCTTATCTATGGCCTAACATGTACTTAGAGCTACAAAATTTTCTTTATCTATAGAGGTTAAACATATTTTTATGTCTCCAAAATCAAACATTATCACAGGGATTAATTATCAGATATATGTATTCATTTCTTAATAGTCATTGCTCCTTGAGAAAAAGATATTGGTGATAAGTTTGAACTGAAATGGATTTGATTTATCAAATCCATATATGTAATATGTATGTTTATATGTTCTGTAGATATATTCTGTATATATGTTCTACCAGAGAACATATATACATACTGTACATACACAGTTAATGTCTTTATAATGTGTGTCATTACACTGAGATCATTTCAATGGAAATTGTAATATTTTAAATGTGTTACATGACTAGATTTTAGCTAACCACATTACCATTTCTTGTAACAGTAAAATGCTTAACAAGGAAACAGAAATTCAACCTACTTTTCTTTTTGTTGCTGTCACCTTATCTTTTTTCTTCTGTGTTGCTGAATTAATATCCTTTTGTGACTAAGGAGATCAAACACACAATTCAGGTCACCATTATGTTCAGTAAAACCACTTTAATTAACTTCAAAAAAGAAGAAAACCCAGAAACCTCCTTTTAGCAAATATGAATCACGTCTCAAACAGGGCATTCACAGATGCAAACAACAGCTTCTGATACAGGAAATATATCATAAACAAGCAGAAAATGAGCAACCAAAGGAAAAATACAAAGAAAAACAATCACACAGATTTCCGATTAGAAGAGACTACAAAAAAAAGCTTTTCGTTTGATTATTTTTGCACCTGAATTACTTCTGTTACTCATGACAGGAAGCTGTGTGTGAAGGCACAAGTGCTAAATAAGAGATAAATAGGTCAAATCTGTTTCACAAAGCAGAAAACTGACTGCTTTGTAAACTCATTTAGTATCATTTGGACTGGTGAAATTTTAATGTACTTGGAATTTTGACTTAAATGTCAAGTAAATTTTGGATGCCCCTTTTGTGTGTGTACATTTTCAACATTTAGATGAAAGTTACTTGAATTTACTGTAACATAAATAGAAAGTACATTTGAAATAGCTCCTGTCCACCATTGTACATAATATATATTTTTTTTAGAAATGGAAGAAAACACTCTATGAGCTTGTAAACATACTGAATAAGTTGGGTACAGCAATAAATTCACATGAATATGTTTTGCATCTTTAAGCAGGGATGCAGCACAAAACTCTGGCCCTTATGTATAAGCATTCTCTGTGGGCTCCCTTCCTCTCTTGATCCATTTCTCTCATGTATCTTTAAATTTTTCTTTTTCTTTTTTGTGTATATAACCTGTATACAACAATCTGAAGTGGTCATTAGGGTAGCCAGTAATAAATTATTCATATAGAACATTTAATAAAAAGCTATAATATGTCCATAAGTCTCAGTATTTATGCACAGAGCCTGCACACTCACTATAAATGAGTTAATCTCTCCTAATTTTCTCATGCCTTTTGGCTGACTTTGCATATTGATGATAATTTGGGAAAGGTTTGCCCGCCATATCTTTGGGCGTCAAATCTGCAAGTCTGCAAATGATTGTGTCTCTCTGTTGATTAGTAAGGTGCCCTTGCCGTAGTCGTGGTTCCTCACTCCCCCACCCCCACCCCCATCTTTGCCACCACCCTAGGGGTAGCCTTCATTTTGTTCTCTTCATTTCAGTCATCCTCTATGACATCTTCTTGCTCCCTATCTGCTACACAGACAGACCACTCTACAATAATTAGGAATACAGGACTGATATTAGCCTCTTAACCTGCTTACAGCCTAATACTGTTTTCAACCTTTTTGGTATTAAAGCACATCAGAGGTCAAACCAGATCATGACAAATCGTAATAATTGTATATAATGTAATTATCTTGATCATTGTGAAAGTTTTACTGTCACAACTAATTTATGTTTATGAATCCGTAACACTAAAATTACAGTACCTTGGTTGAGTAGGCCTAAAAGCAGTATGTTAAAATGCGTTAGATTAAATTAGGTTTATGCATGTGCAATGCTATGAAATAGCCTATTGTACAACAGCCATGTTCTGTTAGTGTTCTTGTGCTGTTATCAAACTGGAAAGTTAGTGCATTCATTTACAGCAGTCTACTAAGATTTAGTAAAATAATTTAGTAATGATGTTAAAGCCTGATTCTTAGCCTTGTCCATCCTAATTGGAGAAAACAAAAACCAGTTTTATTTGTTGTTATCTATCGTCCACCTGGTACTTACTCTGAGTTTCTCTCTGATTTCTCAGACTTTGTCTGATCTAGTGCTCAGTTCAGATAAAATTATTATAGTGGGTGATTTTAACATCCATGTAGATGCTGAAAATGACAGCCTCAACACTGCATTTAATCTATTATTAGACTCAATTGGCTTCTCTCAAAATGTAAAGGAGCCCACCCACCACTTTAGTCACACTCTGGATCTTCTTCTGACATATAGCATAGAAACTGAACATTTAACAGTATTCCCTGAAAACCCTCTTTTGTCTGATCATTTCTTAATAACATTTAAATTTACAATAATGGATTACACAGCAGTGGGGAATACATTTCATTACACTAGGTGTCTTTTTGAAAGTGCTGTAACTAAGTTTAAGGATATAATTCCTCCACTGTTATCTTCAATGCCATGTGCTAACACAGTGCAGAGCAG
>VUQS01055268.1:0-10753 GCA_015108495.1 Heterochromis multidens | reverse complement strand
CAACCATCTGCTATTATAACACCACTGACTGGACCATGAGGACATTAACATGTGGCCAGCAGTGTCTTTTTACTTCCAGGAAGAAGCACACTCTGGTTAGGTAATTGTACAAAAAAAACAAAAAAACAATGCAATCCATAAATATGTCAAAACACTCTGAGTCAAGGCTGTAATTGCATACAACACACAGTAGAAACACCATTGTAACCTGCTTCTTCATGACTTTAGACTTTATTGTTTATTCATTCAAATAAGGACATCTGTATGCAATTAGAAATACTTTTTGGCATGAGAGTAGTTTTAATAGCCATAAGGGGTAGTACTTAGCTTTGTCAATTGAGAATTTGTTTTTTTGTTTTTTGTTTTTTTTATTTGTATGGCTTAAACTGCCTTAGCAGCTGGGGAAATTGTATGGGAGGATGTTAAAAAAACAGCAACTGAGGATTTAAGAGTTAATTGTGTTAATACGAATGGATTCTGAGACTGCTATGATAAGGACTGCCATAAAAACTTGGCTGCCAACTGCCCAAGCGCAAACTGGAGGGCACCTCTTGATGAAGCCAGAAGGACAACATCATTCCCAAAAACCAAAGACAAGATCCTGAGATAACTGAATAGGAAACCTTCCACCACTTAGTTATGCCTAATTCTGCCCATAAAAGTTATGAACAGAATCAGTGACAAAAGCAGAGTTCAACTCCCACTGGGAATACGGCTGACTTATTGCTGGCAATGTAAACAAAGCCCACAAAGCACATGTACCCTACTTGGGCAATCCTGTATGCACCCTCAAGTACTCCCAAGAGGGTAAAGAGCCGGTCCAGTGTCCCACGACCAAGACCATAAACGCCTAGTGTACCTTTCAAGTCTTTTTTCTGATGTCATTTGCACTGCTAATAGCAACTCATAAGACATAATAGCTGGCCACCAGTTGGTAATGCAGCCTTACCACTTGTTAAATATTTCCTTGCTTATGTTGTGTTTGTGTATTTCTTTCATCATATAAATGTTCAATAAAGCCCGGTCACTGTTCACTGTTGGTTTAATTCTGTGTTTTGCTAAGTTCTGTTTTTTACATGACATGAAAAAAGGGAGTACTGTCTTCAACAGTCACTAGAACCATGAAAAAGTTCCAGTGTTCCAAAGCACCTTTTCTTCAAGAACTAGTAAAAAATCCACAAATTCTCTGTAAAGAAAATGGGCAGTTTTCCTCTATTTCATAACTGCAGACTTTAACTGTAATATGTAATATTATACCTTTGTATACATGTGTATGTGTATACAGGATGTATGTGTCGCATCGAGAAGCATACTGGCTCAAGAGTCTTTGCCTACTTCATGAAAAAAACAAAACAATTTTAGCTCTATGGAGAAGCCAGTGTGCAATAAAAGATTAGTGTATGTTCTTGAATGCTTGTCAATGCGTGTGAATGACAACGAAGTCTGAGATAAAGAAGTCTTTCTGCAAATTCTCGGTCCTACACTCCTCATTTATCTGTTTCCATGCAGGCTTTCCTGCTTTAGGGTGTGTCCACATATTTTCAGATTTAAGTATTCCCCGTTGTTTTCAAATGCTGTTTGGATGATGTGATGGCCCTTCAAGAGAGCAAAAACAGAAAGGGGATAAAAATCTGTTTGAGTTGTTTGGCCAGGTCGTATTGTCTGCAGCTGTCTACTATTGATGGTGTCTCAGTGCCAGCTTAAAGATGTCTGAGAAGCAGACATAACAGGATATACAGAGACGGCCACAGTTGGTACCTAAATAAAACACACTTCCTCAACCACACAGTTTGCAGCTGCCGGAAGCTACCATGAAAACAGCAATTAGTGCTCATCAATTCGGGGGGTAATACTTGTTTATTTGTTTGTTTTTCTTACTTTAGAATATCACATGCTGGCAGTCATGTAAGCATGTGAATCAAATACACTTAAAAAAAATAAAATAAATAAATAAAATAAAATGACAATTTGACAAAGTCTTGTTTTTTAAAAAGATATTTAAGAAAATGAAAGTTCTATGCAGCTTGCTTTAAATTATATGTGGGACAACATTTAAATATCCCATATGTTTCAGCTTCACAGACAAAGAGTAAAGTAAAAAATACAATTTCCAACTTTTCTTTGTTATCTCATGGAATATGTCACATTTAATGTCAGAAGTCATGTATAAAATGGTTACATTTCTCTGTAAAATGTTATATTTTTGATGACTCATCTTAAACTTGGAGTGGTTACATGAATGTATCCAATGAATTGTTTCAGAAGATTAGCTAATCCTTTCCATCACGTTTAAATGATCCAATCTGATACACAGATTTCAAGTCAATTCTTATCATAATTTTTTCCCAAGATTGTTTGTTGTTATTCAAATACAGTCCCAATTATTTTTGATCCACTGAGGCCTGGACAACAAGATCTCTGAAGGTGTCTTGTGGTTTTTGCCACCAGACCTTAGAAGCAGTTCATTTAAGTATTACAAGTTGCAAGTTGAAGCTGCTGCAGACAGCACACTTGTTCTCATTATGACTTAAAATGTGTAGAACTTTTCAAAGCTACAAGATTATGACTATAAAGCATTTCTGGAGCTCAAGTATTGGTAAAAGTCAACAAAAACATATTACTTTTTATATTAATACAAATCAGAATAAACAAGAACAGAGGCCTGAATTGGATATTAGCTAAAACAGGATATGCAAAACAATAAAAAACTGTTTCAGAAAAAAGAGAAAGACTTAGTGAGCTAGATCTATTTTTTTTATCCAGGTTGTTTCAAAGCCTTGTCGAGCAAAAGCATGGTTACCTCTTGCCCTCACAGTACACAATTTTTCTATGTCTATTTTCCTATGCCAGTTTTTAATGTTTCTAATAATATTATGTTTGATGGCATGTTGATATCATTCTTATGAAAGTACATTAGTATGCTGTCATTTGTGTTTTTAACAGTAAGTGGTGACACATAGTTCATGTTATTTTCTCATCCATTACCCCTTGAGGCAGATCTTTTGCAGATGTTTTCTGTTATGTACAGTAATTAAGGCTCTTTTTTCTGATTGGCACCTCACCTGGTTTCTATATATTGTCACTCCTGTTTGTCTCAAATTACACTGACGATGGCTTATTGCTGAAACTTGTCAGTCTTCTTGCCCTTTAATGAATACAGTGAAATACATTCATCAGAGAGCACTTTCTTTCTCTTCCATGTCATCTTATTTGTCCCTAGTCACTCTAGCAAGTTACTACAGTCATTTGAAGTATGCAGTTAGGTGTACATGTTGCTAAAAGCACTAAGACTCTGTATATTAAGACAAACCCAGAGCAACCTTGATATCAGGCCAATGCTAAAGAGGTTAACTTTGGCACGAATTAATCCAGTGTTAATTACACATAGCTAGTTGAGCTTTGGGGGTTCCTTGCCTCAGATCTGGACACTGTTAACCTCTTGGCTAACACCCAGGCTGGATGCAATTGGTGATAATACCGTAGTAAAATCAGGGGTCGTGATTCTCTTCCAGGTTAATCTTGACATCTTGGAAACAGTGCCGTTAGTCAGAGGCTAAATAGGACTAGGCTGCTAACACTCACCCGGATGTCTCCTCTTTTCTCTGATGTTAAATTCTGAACTGCAGATAGAGAAATCTGATCACCACTAAGCCTGCTATTGTTTATTTTATTGCCATCCCCAAGTTTCAAATTCCCATCAGTCCACATCTGGAAGTTTTAATAACAAACCCAACCTGACTCCCCTCCTAGCCCTTACAATGCTGGGATTATCAGCACATTTAATAAGTCAAATTGGTTGGAAATTGAATTACTGTGGTCATGCTTTAGATTAATAAATGGGAGGAATGGCCAAGTGCTTTTGGGTGGGGTGAAGAGAACCCTTACATAGCTTCTCTGACTGTTCTGTCTTGGTATTAATATATTCACTGAATGCTCGGCATTAAATTAGCCAGTCCCACGCTTGGTAATTAAGCCCTATTGAAAGCAATTCAAATAACTCCAGCCAGTGAGAAAAACGCCCTCTGTCACTTAATCATGACCTCCAGTAACTTCAAGATAAAGAATTTCAACAATTAGCATCTGATGACTTTGTATGAGTAAATTCTAAGTGTGACCTGAGGCGTGTTATCATTGCAATTTGCTCATTTTTTCAAGTCAAACATAAACACTCTTCATGAAGGAACAGCTCAATTAGTAAAGCATGACAGTCTCAATCCTTTATAGATGCTGTGGTTAAAGTCATCGACTAATCAGTTCTTTATTAAGAGTAGCAAAGAAGATGTCTTTTTGTGAACTATTTTGTGCCATACAGTATATAAATACAAAGTAATCGTCTGCAGAGTAACATGCAGTGTCAGTCTACCCGACCATAATGGCTAAAACCATTAAAAAATGCTACAACTTGTAAAAAAGTGGAATCATCTTTTAAAGTTAAAGAAAAGATTAGTAAATAAGCTGATCACTGAGTGCAGTTGACTTATAATCCCTACGTGTTATGGCAATACAAACACTGCCACTTCATCACTTGTTCACAGAGGTAAAGATAGAGGAAGAGGTAATGGCAGGGTGTAAATGTACAGACAGGGAGTCTGGTGGTCAGTGCAACATTAAACTCCAGGAAGCTGCAGACACTTTAGCGACCCCAACCATTGCCTAGCAACCGGAGCGTGTGTTGACAACAACAGCGGTCTGACACAAGGATCGTGCTGAGAGTCTGGCCTGGGAGTGGTGAAAATGCACACTCTAATCACATGTAAAAAGAAAAAAGAAACACACCCAGCACCCATCCACATGCACACACATATACACAAATGGAACATACTCACATTTCAAGATTCTGACACCTCCAGCTACCCACCCACATTATATATACAAAGAACAAATCCCCTCACTCCCACCCTACCCCTCAATTACACACACACACACCTACAACTGATTAGTTTTGACTTGCATACAAAAATGGTCTGATCTCTGAAATTCAGATAAAACTGAGGCTATTGTATTTAGCCCTATAAACCTCAGACACATGAAGTCTAACCAGATACTCTGGATGGCATTACTTTGGCCTCCAGTTAACATTTTTGACCAGGATATGTCCTTCAACATACGCATTAAACAAATATGTAGGACTGCTTTCCTTCATCTGCACAATGTTGGTAAAATTTGTAACATCCTGTCTCAAAGTGATGACTATTGTAAGTAAGTATTCTAAGTATTGTAATTCATTATTATTTGGCTGTTTTAAAAGTTTCCTGAAAAGCCTTCACCTGATCCAAAATGCTGCAGTGACAGTACTGACAGGGATAAGAAATAGAGATCATATTTCCCCTATATTAGCTTCTCTTCCTATTATATTGTCTATATATGGCTTCCTATTAAATCTCTTCACATCCAAAGTCTTGAATAATCAGGCCCCATCATATCTTAAAAGCCCCATAGCACTATATTATCCTAATAGAGCACTTTGTTCTCAGAGTAAAGGCTTACTTGTGGTTCCTAGAGTTTCTAAAAGTAGAATGGGAAACAAAGCCTTCAGCTATCTGGTCCCTTTGCAGCTCCCAGTTTGGATTCAGAAGACAAACACCCTCTCTACTTTTAAGATTAGACTGAAAACTTTTCTTTTTGATGAAGCTCATAGTTAGAGCTGGATCAGGTGACCCTGAACCATCCCTTAATTATGCTGCTATATGCTGCTGGGGGACTTCCCATGATGCAGTCATTTCTTCTCTACTCATCTCTTTTCACTCCCGAAGTGTTTATATACCACTGCTGCATGTCTTTAAATTTTGTCTTCTGTCTCTCATAGTTTGTGTTTTGTCCTGTCTCCCTGTGCTCTCCTTTTACTTTTCTCTTTCCCCTCACTCTCAACCGGTTGCAGCAGATGGCTGCCCCTCCCTGAGCCTGGTTCTACCACAGGTGTTTTTTCCAGTTAAAAGGGAATTCTTCCTTTCCACCGTCCCCAAGTGGTTGCTCATAGGGGGTTGTTTGATTGTTGGACTTTTCTCTATAATATTGTAGGGTCTTTACCTTATGAGGTGACTGTTGCTGTGATTTGGTGCTACATAAATAAAACTGAATTGTACCAAACTGAATCAAAGATGTACTAAATCAATTTGTTAGTCACTGTTTAGTCATGGCTAAAATTCTGAAAAAAAATTTCAGAGATGCACTAATATGGACCAATAATACTCACATTGGTTATGTGGTTATCTATCTATCTATCTCTATCTCTCTCTCTCTCTATATATATATATATATATATATATATATATATACATATATATATATGAGTGACTATCTGCATTTAACATTAGTTTTAAAGCTCATTCAAGCTTAAAAAAGTTGTTTTGTTGTTCTGTTTAGAATAGATTTTCTTTTATAAAAAGCTCTTAATTAGTCTCTAGTCTACTGCAAAAGCACCATATTAAGAACTTCTATGTTACAGCTGTCTCATTTAATGTTTTTTTTATTGAAAGAAAAGTCCAAATTAATTCCCCTTCTTTCAAAGCTTTTAGTAAGAACAGCATCTCTTTTCAAGTAGCAACAGTTCTGTTTTTTCTGCTTACAAAGATTTACTTTTTCCCCCTCAAAATGATCCATGTTAAGATCTATTTACTTGTGGTATAAAAGTATATTTTCTAAGCAATTAAGTTGTAGGTATATTGTTTTCATTAAGCAAAGGTCCATATTACTTTGGATTATTTTGCTTTACAGGATGTGTCCGCTTTACAACCATAATACTAGTTTCAAATATAGTTTTTGGTGTATGTTTGTGGGTTGTGGAGTAACAGTGCAAAGATTAGCAGTACAGATACAGCTGTTACATACCTTTGCAGATGAAACACTTGATGTGGAAGTGTTTGTTCTGAACTCGGAGTGCCTCCCCTTTGCAGGGCTTTCCACAGTTCTGACAAGCGACAGGTCCTCCACCACTACCCTGCTTCTGTTTCTGCTTCTGCTTCTGTTGCTCCAGAGGGCTGTGGACAGCCTGCTGCTGAAACACTGAAGAGGGCACAGAGACAGAGACATGGATAGGGCAATTTTAGATCTTATTCTAGTAGATATAACATGTGAGTACTGTTTTTCTAAAAACTGTTTATGACTTGCTATAATCCAAAATGATCTGTTTCATTTCTATGACTCCTTTATTCACACGTTATACTTGTGTCTCTATTTGGTACTTCAAACTTCAGGCACCATCCTTTTACTTTAATAAACACCCAAATCTTATGTGCAATGCCACATTTCATTATTGAAATAGAAAACAGTGCTTTGATCCAAAAATATCCAAGTCAACACTTAGAGTGTCACACAAAGATATAAATATCACATTATCCTTTGTTTTTCTTTGTCCCCTGACTCACACACTGAAACAGGTTTGTTCTTTTCATAATTTACTGGGACGTAGGACTGTCTTGTTTGTCTGCTCTCTATAGAGCTCATTGCTATGATGAGCAATATGACGATGTACAGTGCCGTGAAAAAGTATTTGCCCCCTTCCTGATTTCTTAGTTTTTTGCATACTTTTTTACACTTAAATGTTTCAGATGATCAAACTAATTTTAATATTTAATAATAACCCGAGTAAAAAAATTTCATTTTTAAATGATGACTTCATTTATTAAGGGAAAAAAGCTATCCAAACCTACCTGGCCTTGTGTGAAAAAGTAATTGCCCCCTAAACCTAATAACTGGTTGTGTCACCCTTGACAACAAGAACTGCAATGAAGAACTTGCAATAACTGGAAATGAGTTTTGAGATCTTTTAGCCTACTTCACTTTGTCAGACAGGTTCTATTTGAGTGATTTCTTGTGATTTCAGGTCTGGCAGTAATCAGGCCTGGGTGTGACTAGTGAAATACAAATACATTTTCTCTGTATGTCTTGCTAAAAAACACATAGTAGAAATCATAGATAGTCAACACAAACACTGATACTGGATGGACATCACAACTTCTTTCTTCTCCTTCTTTGTTCCACACAGGAAGGAAGGAGTGAGCCAAGAAAAGTTATTTCGATGCCAGCAATGAAAAACATCAAACCAACCACAACAGCATTTTCTAAAGACGCAGTGACAAAAAAACAAACAAACAAAAAACACACTGTAAAAGTCTGACATCTCCAGCCTAACAGTTCTATCAATACACCTCACCCCTTTGCCCTTTCATCATAATCCTAGCAGAATAGGCTTGCTGATCTGCCTTTCACTACTGACTGGGGCATCAGCTAAATAAAAGGCCCTTTGTGTTCTCAGGAAACATTTGTGTCGTCAGACCGGTTTCATCAAGCCTCCATGGTTACCAATAATTGGGCTTGCAAAGGGGAGTTCATCAAATGAATTGATTCAGAGAAAGAGAAAAAAGAAGAAAGCATAAGGATAATAGCAATGAGCCAAGCAGAGCTGCTTTTTGGAACCTAACCAAGAACTTGTTGCTGGTGGAGATTATCCTTCATTCCACTTTACTCAGTTCACTGGATGTTTATTAGTTGTTTTATTGGGATAATGTTGTATTAAAGCTACAGTGTTTTTCAGTTCATCTTCACTGTAAAACTAGATCTATCTAGAAAAATTAAAAGCAGCCACATTTCTCTCCTGTAAAGTCAAAAGAAAACTTTTTACTCCAATCAAAACAATTTACTTTCTAACTGCCATTCTTGATCAATCTAGTAAAAAACCTCAAAATAAAGTAACTCTGAGAATGAGATAAGAAGACTGATATGAGTCTCATGTCTGCCAATAAACAGAGTGTGGTTAGATTAAACACACAAAGTAAGCATGGCTCTGTCCGCAGTTTAAAAAAGCCAGCCATTTATGTGATAAGGAGTTGACTGTATCTTGTTTGTGTGACTAATTCTCTGTGAACACATTTATACATCTGTCAAGCACTGCTAAGCAAGCTTCTGCCTGTTACCAGATTGCCAGATAGAGTCAGACATGTTTCAGTAAAAGTCTCAGCACAGACAATAAAGTTTAAAATCTTTTAATTTTACTGTGACATCAAGAAAAAAAAAATCAGCTGACTTTCCAGGAAAGTTGAGTTCAGACTAGCTATTAATTGTCATTTTCATTGGCTGCTGTGTTTTGTGCTGTTTGGTTAGGTTAAGGCTCAAAAACTACTTCTTCAGTATTAAGAAAAGATTATTGGTTTATCTGGATTAAAATACAACCTTTCACAACATTATTCGCATATTTGAAAGCCCGTTTGTTTAGGTTACCAGGATGAGGCCACCAATGATGTTGAATGCAATTTAATTACACAACCGCAAGAGATGCACTACAGAATTTGGACTGATTTCTGTTCTGGGTTAATAGATGAAAGCACACCTTCTGCGATATTAGTTGGTACAGAAGTGCACCTAATACCCATTACTATGGGAATGATTACAACTGATAACAGCCAATTAATGGCCAGATAACATCTGAAGCATGTGGACTTACAGTAGAGCTAAATTTTGAACTGCAGGGCATTCTGGACACTGAGCCTTTCTTTTTACTTCAAAGAAAGCAAAAACAAACAAAAAAAAAAATCATAGGTCACAGTGGACATTCTTGAGGTCAGCAAATATAGTCAAAATATAGACAAAGGAAACTCTGCATGGTGTTTGCTTTGGATTCTGCTAAAATTCAAAGAACTGCTTTCATTCAGTCCATATGTATAGACTGAAATCTGATTTCTAACTTGAAAATGTGCTGACATCCAACATGAATAAAGAGAAGAATAGGAATTTTTGACAATCTTGTCTACATTCTGTTGTGAACTGGAAGTATGGCTTTGTTGAAGCTACCATGTTGAGCATATATGGGCATGGCACCCAATAAAGACAAGAATTTAGGAGGGGAAACTCTTGAGTCCTTGTAAAAAAAAGTCCAAGACCAAGCTGATTGCAACCATCTGGAAAAGACAACAGCCCAAAAGTGAGAAAGGGTTGGGAGGAGGGTAGGCAGTAGGGATTTGCAGTAACAGGGAAGCCTGGAAGGGTTCTGCCTTCTGATCTGACCTGGCATGTGTTGCTGAACCCTTGCACCTGTTGGGAGGGATCCAGTGTCACTACTTCCTATTCAAATAGCAAACAGAAGAGGAAGGCAGGGGTGAGGAAGAGACAGGAGCTGATCTTTTTTGCCAGATGCAAAATTCAGCAAGTTGTAAAAGGCATTCAGGCTGTCAGCAACCAAGACAGTTGTAGTGGTATGTGATAAGGATCCAATATTCTGTCTGGGTGAGGATTGAGCAATTTACTGTTTATATTTGATGCAATTAGCTGACAAAATAAAGAGTGGTTGGCTCGATCCATGTTAAATTACTGCTCTTCTCTTGTTAGGGTTCTTGGCAGGGCACCATTTTCATCTTCTTGTTTCAAAATGCCAAGTAATCAGTATAACAATCCAACTTTGTGAAATAAGTGTATTTAGCCCAGTTTGACAGTATTCCTCCCAGGAGTGAATGCTACCATTTTCAGTAAAAATGAGACTAAAGCAACTAATCTATCTCTCAGAATGTACCAGGTAATCCATCATTTGAAGTCACCCAATGACTAAATTCTACAAATCCACAAAAAAAAAATCGTTACAAAAATGCACTTCTACATATTTCTGACCAACTCATTTCTGTCCTTGCAAGCAACTCTCAGTGCAGAGGTTAAAGGTTAAGGACAAAGGAGCAGAATTATGGGGAGTGGGAAATAATTCATTTGTGAACATATAATAAGTTTCCTTTCTATAAAGTAAGACAGAAAGTGACTATGATGTGAGTGG
>VUQS01055266.1:0-10179 GCA_015108495.1 Heterochromis multidens | reverse complement strand
TGCAGCTCGTCAGCCGCCGCAGCTACCAGCTCGGCTCCCGCAGCTCTCCCAGTTCCCGGGTCTCCAGCCCAGCTCTCACCGCTCCTCAGCTGCCGGATCTCCCACCAGGCTTCCGCAGCTTTCCAGCTCCCGGGTCTCCAGCCCAGCTCTCACCGCTCCTCAGCTGCAGCGACTTGTCAGCTGCTGCGCGGCTCACCAGCTGCCACTTTCCACTCTCCGTCTCCTCGTCCGGACTTTGCGTCCTCATCAAGTAGGGGAGGCCTGATTGATTCATGCCAGTCTGGTGTGCTGGCTGGCCTCCCCTGACGCCACGCCCTGACTCCGCTGCCACATTACATTAATCTTTAAATTGAGATTTACAAGAAATAATTTACCTGCTATTGTGAAAGGGAATACTGCTGTTAAAAAACACTTTATTTGTTTAAAGCAATTGGAAACCAAATGTTATTGCACTTTTGTTCATATAGCAGTATTTTAAAATAAAAGTACGGAATACACTACTTTTGAATTCATTATTGAATTTTGCGCAATTTTTAATCGCAGAAAAATCATGCGATTAATCGCGATTGTAATCGTTGCCCAGCACTAGTTGTTATATAGCTTTGTTGGGCTTTCCCCAATGTTTCTAGTCTAGCTTTGTATTTCACAGTCAGTAATGAAAGTATGATCAAAGTTCTACACAAAAAAGCCTGTAGGTGTATTTCCATGCATGTTCAATTATCACTTTAATCGCAGTCTGCAGCATAACCAGCTCAGGAGCTTAATATCCTCATCCAGAAAGGTGCAGTATTTGTCAAAAGACCATGCCCGCCGTCACTGTGATTGTACAGTATAATCATGCCTTGGAGCAACCCGCCATGGATGACAGGCTCAGTACGCCTCTGTCAGACCGTTATCTGATTTGCGGAGACATGTAATGTACATGGGCAAAGTTTTGATAAATGCATTGGAGAAAAACAGAGAGACAGAAACTGTAGAAAAAGATAAGAGAATGGAGTATCGTAGAGAGACAGGCTGGCTGGCAGCCCTGTTTATCCAAAAGATGATCAGACCACTGTTCCATTTCAAGCTGTAGAAAATCAATGTTGGAGGAGCCAAGAGATGAAATTTATCTGAAGTTGCTGGTGCAGAGAATATTCCCATAATTTCCTTGTCTGTACTGGATAAGGTAATGCTGTATCCTGTGTGTGATAGCTCAGGCATGGCAAACATTTAGACCCTTCATCTATGTCCTATCATCAGTGGGACAGCAGGATGTAGCCAAGGAGATCCTGATAAGGGCCAATATCAGCCAAGTGAAAGACAAAGCAAATTTAGAGATGGAGGTCAAGGAGGATGGTTTGTGTATACAAGGAAAGGCAAAAGAAAAGGAAACTGCAGAAATAGAACATCAGGGGAATTAGTTAGGGGGAAAAATGCTGGATAATTTGAGAAATTACTCCACTTAAAATTTTGAACCTTATATCAGAATCATGAAGTTTATGACAGACACCACAGGATCGTGCTAGCAAGTAGTAGGTTCAAGCTTAGCCTGGTTATCTGCTTTCTAAGTGAGGATTTATTCATTACTAAATAAAAATAGGTTGCACCATACAAACTACATAAAATATTTTCACCCAGAAAATGGCAAATCTTAAGAATTGTTAGCTAACAGCACTAATGACGTTATCTTGCTGGCTTGTTAATACAGATTCTGGTCAATACAATGTGACTCTTGTTTATTTATGATTCAAACAGCAGCTTATCTGTGTTTCCAGTTCCCCACTTCCCCCTTTTCAATATGCAGTTAACACATTAACCCTCCTGTTGTGCTGAAAGTAAAGCCCTGTTTCTGGTTTAAACACCCTATAAGTGTTATCAAGTTGTTGTTTTTACAAGGCTTCAAAACAGCCTATAAACACAACCCCACCACCCTTTCCCCCAATTCACCTCAAGGACTCAAGGACTGGTTCTTAATGTGTAGGCTTATTATTTACAGCAGTCCTGGGGAACAGAAGACCTCTGATGAGTTTCCACAACAGCCAGTGTCATCAGTGTATAAAGAGTTGGGGAACATCTTGTACAGGTTTCCATTAAGTGCTTGAGGAAAGTAGTCGCCTGCAAACCTAGGAATGACCTTAAAATAGGCTACATTTCACATATATCAAAATTTAAAAAAATTAACCACCAAATGATGAAAGCATAATCAAGATCCTCAAATTCTCAGTGTAAACTCAATGAATGTCATGTTATGTACTTCATATGTGAATTCCTGCAAATAAAGCAATTTTCATAGCACAGATTCAACAAGATGCTGGAAACAATTCTCAGATTCACTCCTACTGTGGTCATAAAAGGATGGACATGGTCAGCAGCAATACTCAGCTAGACTGTGACATTTAAACGATGCTCAACTGGTACTAAAGATCCCAAAATGTGCCACCACTGTTTATGCCTAAATACCTTGAGTTGCCAGCATGTGATTGGCTGATTTGATATTTGCGTTAACAAATGGTTGAACAGATATACCTAATAAAGTGGCTGTAATTTTTCCTTTGTAATTTTGAAGGTTCTACTCCTGTTTACACATTACTTTAGTCACTAAACCTGCTAGTAGTTATTGGGTGCCTATGGTGGACTTAATGCTTTATTTGTGTGGGTGTAACAAGCTAAAGCCTCAGTTTAGACCTTTTGAGACAATAAGTTTTTTCTTTCCCTTTAATTCACTTCTTTTTTGCCATGTATTTATTTTATGGGCATTTTTGGTTGCTGTCATTAAAAAAAAAGTAAGTAACCAAAACAAAAAAAAAAAATCATGGATTATATTTGTAAAGGATTTATTGTATAGCGTTCATTTAAAAGTGTCAAGTTTTTAGAGTTTATGTAATGCTTGCAGCACTGGACATGTGTGTTTAAAGTTGTGTTCATGTTTCAGTAGTACATACACAGGCTTGTTTTGACTTGATCATTGTTGTCCACAAATCCTTTTAAATACAATCTTGCCATTGTCACTATTTGTAAGGCTTTCCATTCAAGCATACAGTGTTATCTGTAACGCTGCATTTCTTTGTGGTGACTGTGAAGTAGACTATTGTGTCCTTGATCAGGGAAGTAAGAGTGAATGATATTAAAGGCTATCTTTAAGACAAAATAGACAATGTGCTGCCAAGCCATCAGTCTTGGAATTTGATTAAAGTAACCAAATAATCGTTTGCTCTAGTTTGACAAAACCTTGAAAAGTGCAGTGTGATGTACTTTGACATAACTAGCGCAATATAGTGGAGGGTCAGACAAAGCTGTCTTTTCTTAAATATCTTGCATGAGAAGATTGGATGTGGATTTCCTTATAATCACAGATCAATACAAATATCTGGATTCTTATTCAGCTGCTCTTCTGGATTTCTTCCATTATTTTCCTGTTAAAGGGTTTTCTTGGAGTTTCCACTTAAATGAAAAGTCTAGGGACAGAGTGTTGTGTACTGTACAGACTACCAGATTCTTGACATCAGGCTGCATAAAGAAAACTGACTTAATACATTCATCAAAGATTCACCTTTAATCAGCTTAACACAGAAACACTGACTTAAAATTACTTCAGACATATTTATTTAAGTAAAATACTTAGAAGTTAGTGTATGGCATTAACAAGTACACAACTGAGTCAATAATTTAAGCCATAATTGGCAACTTCACATGAACATTTTGTTTTGCTTCACTGACATTCTTTGGGGAATTTCTAAAAGGATATGTACAAAAAAAAGAGAGCAACTGAAATGATGGCTGTACATTGGACATAATGCAACTTGTTAAGGGTGACAGGATGTTCCAGACAGGACTGAGAAGTGAAAAAAAAATGACAGCAGCAGTGCTACAAAGACTAGTTTTAGACAACATGTGACGGAGTGGGACATCTCGAACAGTCTGCTGCTCCGATATGTGCAGCCATCACCTTTGCTGTTCCTTCTGTCTAAATGCTACAAATAAAAGGTGAGGCGTCCTCTCCGAGAGAGCCATCCCTCCTCCTCTCTGAGAAACAGGAACTGCCCGTGCTCACACTGTTGCTAGGCAACACGTTAAATTCCAGTGATCTGCACATCGCCGGGCTTCTCGGCGCAGACCTACAAATCATCAAGTCCTCCATTAGCCGAGCTGTCAACAGCAGCTAATGCCAGAAGACTCCAGTGAATACAAGAACAACATCATCAGCTACAAACACACCAGTGACAGCCACAAGCAAGTAGAAGCATCCAGCGGGAAAAATGGTTGGATTTCATAGGAGGAAAATGTAAAGAACACTTTTCATGGTAGTTGGAAAAAAGAAAAAAAACTCAAAATATATCTTATGCATAAAAAGAGAAAGGAGGAAGTAAAAAGACAGGAGCAGCCTGTTCTCTCTCAGGGAAATTTTGTCAGATCTTTAAGAGGAACTCCTCTTATATTACAAATCAGTCTTTTAACAGCTTTTGGGACATACTACTGCTTAAAAAAAAAAGTTGGATAAAGGCATTTGTGGCTCCAACAGGAGCTGCACAAAATCAAGTAAACTGACTCAGCTGAGTTCACTTGAGTCAGCATCAGCTCAATCTGAAGACTACAAGTAAGAAAACAAAGTGAAAATAATTAGCGGCTGTGGCGTTAAAAAGTTTGAGCTTGCCAAATCTCTGTATCTGCTCCTCATCTTTAACTGAAGCCAGCAGACATGGATGCATTAAGAAAGCTGGATACTGTACCGGAAAGTTCATGAAGCTGGAAAATATTTGGTGGCTGATGCACCAGACAAGCAATCTTCATGTATCCTTGATGCGTCAATGTCAGCAAGGGTTGATTAGCCATGGATGTAAAAAGGAGAAGATGGGTCCTGATTCATTTGTTAAAATTTGCTCATAAGACCAAAAAAAAACCAACAAAAAAACAAAACTGTCTAGGCTTATTTTGTGTGTTATCTTGAAGTCCCACACACTTGTACAATTTAGGCCCACTGAGAAAGAATATTATCCACCTTTCCAGCCTAGAAACTATAATGGAAGTTTCATTATTGAAATTGTAGGCCTGTGTCAAGTTTTGAAAAGGAGCAGAAAAGCATGACCCAGTTTTGGTCTTCCTTTTTTAACAGTCCATTGTCAATCTGGCAATTTTCTGTTAGTAAAATTGCTAATCACTGGCATACCCCTTAAAATCAGCCGCTAGAGCTCATGAACCCTGATGAGCACATGTTTACAGCTCCTAAGCCTCCAAGGACTACTTGTCTTTAAATGTCTAGCAGGAGGAGGATTTAAAAGGAAAGATTTCTTTTGGTACATTAAAATACATCTATCCAATTTGTGTTGTGTAAAAAGACATCTTTGTGTTATCGATAAAAGCCCAAAAAGAATGACTTCATTTTTATGCTGGAACATGTATAAAAACTGATATCCATTAAGCAGGGTAAGGAGATGATTCATCAGTGTAACACTGCTATAATAAAGGCCTATGGTTAGTAATACTAAACAAAAGACTGCTGTTGTGGGTGATGATGGATAATGGGAGGGAATCCACAAAGACATGCACGTTTTTGTTTGCTTGTTTTGAAACACAGCATGTCCAACTGTAACTGTTTGGTAGATCATGTGAGTGCTGAGTCACATTGTACTCATTCAGATGAGCTCTCAGTTTGTCCTCCCGCTGCCTTTGCAAATGAACACTCTGCTTGCCAAACCCCTCCTTTCTCTCCACCTTTTCTCCACTGTCAGCTTTAATTTCTAAGCGAAATACCGAGTGGGGTCAGCTGGAAGAGGAATTTCTTCAAGGACTGCCATTTTCAATCCCCCGCGCCGTATTTCTGTAGATACCAATTCCTGTCAGATGTCAGATTTTACATTTCATCTCGTCACTCAGCCCATACAGTGACCTTAAACAGACATTCAGACAAAGATGGATGGGAAAGGGCACTGCTTTCAGAATTTCAAATGGGTCTTATCAGTCTAATGCAGTCAGATGTAGTGTTTACAACCCCTTCATTTGGTAAAGAGAAGGTAGTGACCTTATTTAAGATGATTCACAGCACCTTAAAGCGCCCGTTATGCTCTGCTGGTACATGATTTAATTGAACATCAAACAAATTCTCTCTCTCTGCAGATATTGTATGCTGGTGACAAGTCATGATCAAAATTTCAGCACTGGAATTGAATAAAGAAAGTGATCTTTTTGGAAGTGGTTGACAGGAGTTTGCAGAGGATGCTGCAAAGGAGAGAGAGAGAGAGTGAGAGAGAGAGAGAGAGAGAGAGGCTTTGTAGAAACCCACATAATTGCTCTCTTTCCCTTGCACACCCTGCACCCCTGCTGAGCCAGCTACAGTCTCGTTCGTTTGTCCTTTGCCACATTTTTCTCAGTAGTATTCACATGATGGAGCAGCTCTTGGACTTGTCTTTGCTGAAGGTGGAGGAGAGGAGATCCGTCTTGCTGGGCAGGTGTAGGAGTCTCTTGGAGAGGCGGCGGACTGGGCTGGGTTTACTGGCAGGCTGGAGTTTGTTCATGCAGGCAAGAGCTGCAGTACGAAAAACACTGTGAATGCTCTTCTCTGATGTGAAGGCTGAGCACTCCAAGTAAGCCTCGGCTCCAAGCTGCTTGGCCAATGATGAACCCTACAAAATGAAGGAAAGATAGAGGTAAAGGAGGGGCTTGCAGGCAGGATGGAGACAGAAACTTAGGCAGACACAGAGGAAGAAAAAGTAGATGGGGAACAAACCTGTTCGTGGGAAATTGGAGCCTGTTTCTGATTGGACAGCTCCATGCGGGTACATACGTCTGTGCGCAGGTCCGTCTTGCAGCCTATTAGTAGGATCCGAGTGCTGGGACAGAAGTCCTGGATCTCTGCTTTCCACTGCAAAGAAAGGAAACAGGTTTCACTAGGCAAGAATAGATATGAGGGACAGCAGATAACTGATCAATGAGGACACCACTGAGAGTAAACTGCAGTGATTCAGACCTTCTTGAGTGCACCGTCTACTGTGTCTGGTCGACTGATGTCAAAGCATAAGAGCACTGCATCTGAGTCGCTGTAGCAGAGAGGCCTGACGTTGTCGTAGTATGGAGAACCTTAAGAGACAGAGAATTGTGAAAATAAGACTTTAATTTTCTAAATATGCGATTTAAGAGGTTGGAGGTTTAGAATTCCAACCTTCTCCTTTCATTCAGTTTGTTTTTTGTGTTCTCATGTTTCATTCTCCTACTTCTTCAGACCAGCCACTCCCACCTGCACTGCCTTTTCTGCTTGCTGCATCACCTAGGGCATGTTTACTGTGAAAAATGTGTGCACCCCACTGTATTAAAGCTGCCATAGGTGCAAAGAATGGGTAACATGCATAAGAAGGGGTCCAAGGCACCACAGTTTTCATTTAAATAGATGTTTTGCTTGTTTTAGGGGCTTTGCTCACCTTCACTAATTAACCATACAGTTTATACTCCCATTCTTTCACTACTTATATGTCAGATTGCCAGTTTGTGCCCCATCTATGCAACATTGTGGTTCTGATTCTGATTTATTTTGAATTTTGACTGCATGTTTTTTTTTTTTTTATCTCTGCCTGGACTGTGTGCTTTGTCTGCCTGCCTGGATTTTGTAACCTTGAACCTATTTTTTGTAAGTAAAGCTTTTGCTTTTGTATTTTTATAACCTGCTTCTTTTGTCGTGCTGTTCGGTCTACAGAAGTGAACCCTTCATAGTTGGACACTCAGCACGAAACAACATCTTTAAAAACTGAACGCTTTTTTTCAATTTTGTCAGCGAGCAGAAATAAAAATATGACTGCTCTTTCTACGGTCTGCCAGCTGACAGTATTATAATGTTCCATCACAGTCATCCTACTCACATTAACACAGTACAAACACAAACAGACACATACACCCTTGCCAAGCTCATGAGAGTTTCACAAAGCCTGAAGCCTTCCCACTGATGGGAAATTTTCCAGAAAAGTAAACTAACTCACTGAGTCAGCCAGTGCAACTATCTTTCAATGATTCAATAGCAAACTTTTCTTACCAGAGTTTTGAATGATAAAATAGAAACCCTGGTTAAATGGGTCAAGTAGACTCTTTACATTTTAGTTCACTAATAAGGGAATACACACTGATGACTGTGGAGGCCATTTGAGTACAATGACGTTACTGTCATGTTCAAGAAACCAGTTTGAGATGATCTGAACTTTGTGACATGGTGTGTTATCCTGCTGGAAGTAGCCATCAGAAGATGGGTACACTGTGGTCATGAAGTGATGGGCATGGGCAGCAACAATACTCCACTGATTCTAAGGAGCCCAAAGTGTGCTAAGAAAATACTATCCATTACATCATCACGACCTGCCTGAATGGTTGATAAGAGGCAGGATGGAGCCATGCTTTCATGATGTTTACGCCAAATTATGACCTTACCATCTGAATGCTGCAGAAGAGATCAAGACTCATCAGACCAGGCAACATTGTTCCAATCTTCTATTGCCCAGTTTTGCTAAGCCAGTGCGAAATGTAGCCTTAGTTTCGTTTTCTTAGCTGACAGGAGTGGCACCCGCTGTGGTCTTCTGTTGCTGTAGCTCATCATGTTGCCCTTCTATCAGCTTGAAGCAGTCAGGCCATTCTCCTCTGACATCAACAACGTATTTTCACCTGCTTCTCATTGGATATTTGCTCTTTTTCAGATCATTCTCTGTAAACCCCAGAGATGGTTGTGTTGGAAAATTCCAGCAGATCAGCAGTTTCTGAAACACTCACACCAGCTGCAACCACGCCATGTTCAAAGTCACTTAAATCACCTTTCTTCACCATTCTGGTGCTCGATTTGAACTTCAGCAGTTTGTCTTGATTATGTCTACATGCCTAAATGCTTTGAGCTGCTGTCATGTGATTGGCTGATTAGAAATATTTGCATTAACAAGCAGTTGAACAGGTGTACCTAACAAAATGGCCTGTGAGTGTATATCACAGCAGAATTAGTATATCTCTATATCAAAAACATCAATTCATACAATAGTTGGCAAGGTCAACAAAAAAGCAGATACGTAACATGCTGGGAAAACCTTTTATTTTTGTAGTGGAGGATTCGATTAATCTCCACTCTGGATGAAAAGAGACGTAAACAGCTAGCATGGTTCTGTCCAGCAATTAAAAAACAATCCACAACATCAGTTTTCTTTATTTTCAGACTGTTTCTCAGTCAAGCACAATAACTGTTGTTATCTCCGCTCACTGAACTGCAACTGGTAATCAGAGGTAAAACTGCAAAAATGTATTTGCTTTATGCCATATTTCAAGATCCACAGTTTCACATACTCAACTCGATGAAAACCAGTGCAAAAAAACAACAAAACAAAACAAAACAAAACAAAAAAACAGGAATTTACAAACCATTTTATAGCACTGCTGTATAGCATCCCAATTTAATTACAATTATTTGCTTCATTGAAGCATTTTGTGGAGCAATCACTCTACTGAGAGGCTGTGGTGTCCACTTAAACCTCAGTTTCAGTACTAAACGTTCATCTTTTGACTTCTCAGCCCTTGCAGATACCTTTACATCACTGCACATTTCTAAAATGTAGTTGAAGGCTTTTTTTGCTCTATAAACCTGAGCCTTAACACAAAAAACACATGCCATTCATCCTGATTACTGTCACATAAATATAACACCTTATTTGTGTGAGTGAATTATGGCATTAAGGAAACATATTTTGCTTACAATTCCAAAAACAGCCACTTTTAAAAATAAATCTCAGGAAGGCTCCTGCGCTAAAAACAGACTGACAGGACTTCCGCTCTCTATTGTCTTCCCTCTGCGACCTAATCACTCCTCACACACTAACACTAAAATTTAATTTCCTTCTCCTTTCCTCAGAGGTTAACATGGTCATAATTATAGCAAAGATACATATTCTATTAGTCTCCTAGTGGGACTAACTAACAATCATGTTGTCTTGATGAGTTTTACAGTCCCCTGAGACATTAACTAAACGTTTTACAACAATATTACTGCCACAAAGCAAAGCTGTTCAAACTAACTCCTGGTTTGTTCAGCCTGTCTAAATTTTTGGACTTAAAGCTGCAAAGTAGGTCAACTTACACAACGGCTATCTATCAATACCATTTCTTTAGAGGGAATCAAAGAGGCCGTCACATAACTATCCAGGGTGATGTAAGGCTTGAGAAAGAGGAGGCAGACACATCTAAAGAGGA
>VUQS01055264.1:0-11459 GCA_015108495.1 Heterochromis multidens | reverse complement strand
ACCAGCCATCATAGAAATGAGCTAAGGTGTTCATTTTAGTAGGCAAACAGGCAGCAGGCGCCAGGGGCTTAGAGGACTTACGGTGATTCACTGCACAGGAGTTGCTGTGATAAAGTCAGTCGGAGCCAGGGGGCTGAGGGGAGAGACCTGTCAATCATGCCACACACACACACACACACACACACACACACACACACACACACACACACACCAGTAGCAGACCTGTCAACCAACACCTCTCTTTTCCATAACAGGCTGCAAGGCTTAGCCGAGGAGCGGTATTAAAAAGGCTTTGTGATAACATGGAAAATGAAATGTGCTTCTAATGAGAGTGTGTTTCTGTGCCGTAATCGTGTTATTGCAGAGATTATATTAAGTCTTGGACGTTCAACTGGCCCTCCAATCTGTGGTTATCAAAATGCTGCAATTTTCAGCGGTTGTTCCTGTCTATTGAATAGAAAGATTTCGACTGTGTGCACGTCCGTGTGTCGGTGTGTCCTGACAAGGCCCTGCTGTTTTCCAATGCTGTCTGAATCTTGGACTGAAGCACCATCAGCCTCAGTGGCCACAGAGTGTTCTGTTAGAGTCAATATCTCCAGTGAAACGGCAAGAAAAAGGAGAGGTATTGTTCGTTCGTGCATAGCAATTAGCTTTCCAAAATTTAAGGAGGAGCGCTTCCAAAGCTTGAATAGACATCAAACTCTCTTGATTGGATCAGGTTAATTTAATCCTGGATAAAACAGTCACATTTATAGAAATGTTCACACAAACAAAATCGGTTCATTTTCAGATTTATGGCTAACTAAACAGAATAATTTGCCTTTTTTTGGCCATAGTGGCTTCATCACGTGGTTGTTTTCACCATAAAATTTTTTTATTTCAACCAGTTAGTGACTAATTAGAGTGATGCTTCATTTACACTTATATAAAAATAGCATTCAGGTCTTATAAACAGTTCTTTTAAAACCAAAATACTCAATTATATCCCTTTTTTCATAGAAGTTATTAAGAAGTTACTCTATTGTTTAGCCTGGTTTAACTGAATTTTATTAAACAAAGGTCCTGTTTTCAAGCCAAAACTGTGTGGTTAGTGTTTTAAGTTTGCTTTAATTCTGACTGTAGAAAGTATCTAAGGCTCGGTATTTGGAGCCATTCATTACGCTCAAGTCAAAGCTAAATTAAAGTAAAGGCTGTCATACAAACCTATAGTTATGTTAAGCTATCTTGGATATACATACAGGCCTCAGTTTTGGAGTCAAAGTATGTATTTGGTAGAGCTGAGACATTTAATTCCATCACAGTACACTTTTTAAAGGTGTCTAATTCTGACTGTGAAAGCTAAGGCACTAAAATGCTTCATACTCCTAAAAAGAAGACCCTCTGATTGTTTACTCTGAGCTTCATGGTGTACCGCACCAAGGAAATCTCACCCCAAGTCGAACAGCATGGACCAAACAGTTCAAACTGCACTGCATCAGAGTATTTATGGAAATATTTGTTGCTGATGTGAAATCCAAGCTCTGACCTTTGCTCTTAAAAACCAGAAAACACAGGCTTGTTTACTACAGCTTGTCGGTGTTGATGACAGGCCGGGCTCGCTGACTCATGCTGCGTGTCGTTTTAACAGCAGCCGTTTTCTTGTTGTCATGTGCAAACATGCGTTTGGTTTCCCAAATGGTTATTGAGACTGATGCCAGCTTTGTAGACTGATAATCCCCTCTCGTATTACTCCAAAGCCGTCATCCCCTCCTGGAGAGAGAGGCTCCCGTATGTCATGAATGTGTCCTCGGGGGTTGCATGCCAGCTCTGCAGTGCAAATCCAGATTGGCAACTGGTTGTTTTCCCCTTCATGTGGTGTGGGGCTCTGGTATATAAAGACACACTGAGGTTTGGCGCTCGATGCCACTCTGGCTGTTTGGTTTGATGCTGCGGCCTTGTCCTTGGGTGACCCTCCAGGGAGGGTGAGCTCCACAGCTGCCCCACCTCCCCCTCCCATCCCTTCCCTTCATGGCCTTCAAGCCGGGACTGTATGGGACAGATGCCTGGAGCTCTCGGCCACACAAAGAGCCTCCTCACATGGAAGCCAGGAGCAGCCTTTTATCATCTGGCTCCCAGAGGCCCGTGTTTCATCTCAGGCTTGATTTCCTCCTTCTTCTTCTCCATCTCTGAAATGTGTGTCTGTTTCCACCCCCGTCACTTTTGTGCTTCCCCCTCTGACTCAGGCGCTGAGGTCACGCCGCTCAAAGATGGGCTGGGTTCAGAGTTCAAATATCTGCTCTTATCTGCTCCTTCCAGACAGCCTTTTCATTCCTCCCTTCCTGCTTTCATGAAGTCTGCTCCTTGTATGGGCATTTCCTCCTTTCGCCGTGTCATAGCCATAGATCCAATCTGCTCATTGGTGCCATAAAGAGTGTAACAAAAGGTTTAATGAACTCAACACGCAACTCAAGGAACTGCTCTGATAGCTGTTTGAGCTGCAAGGGTGTGCCGTCTACCTTGATAAAGCTCTGCTTTTTGAAGTAACCAGATTATGTGAAATGAATGGCTTGTTTGTTTGCCTCAGCCGTATTTTCTCTGCCTAATCACGCACACGACAGTCTCAGCACCAGATAAGTGAGTTATTTCTTCCAGGAGGAGGCCGGTTCCTTCAGACGCTCGCCATTGTCACATTAATGATAAATTGCTGGCCGGTGAGATTCGACCAAGAGGGCACGGATATAAATCAGTCCCCCCAAAAGTAATCTGCTCTGTGGTGAGTGCACTGACAGGACTTTCTCCTTTGGAAAGTTTGAAGCAGACAATTTGATAAAGTAGCAGAGGAAGGGCGAGAGAAGACAGGAAATACTTTCTTGAAAGCATTTATAAAAACCAGAGCTTACATATTTTAAATCCTTCTTTTTTTTTTTTTTGTAAGCCGGCCAGCAATCCAAAAACCAAAACAGATTCAGTTTCACATCACAGAAGGCAAACAAAACCAGGAGGTATTTACATTTAAGAAGCCAACACCAGTTTCATTTTGGCATTTTCAGCCACACTAGCAGCTCTTTGGGTTATAATGTGGGTCTGTCAGTCTGCTGCTGGACAGGAATATCTCTCCAACCACTGAATGATTGGCATTAGATCTACTGCAGACATTCACATCCCCTTGAGGATGAACTCTGATACATTTGGTAGGTTGGACCGGTATGGTGCTTTTCTACTCTAACTGAACAGTCAAAGCACTTTCATACAGTCACTTTCACAGTCAGTTCATACAGATATTTAAGTCTGTTCTAAGTCTTTTTTTTTAATTTTTGCAACCTGGCACACGTGGCACAGCCGGCGTGGCCGGATTGGAGACACGAGCGTACGATCGTTTTGGTCTTGAACGACATTTCAGTGATACATCAGTACAGGAGCTCAGAGATTCCCAGATTACAGAGAGGGAGATGCTGCAACAGCTGGAAAAGATGAGACTTTCTGGAGAAAACTTGATGACGTGGATGTTTTGTGATGAGGACCTGTTTGTTTCAACAATTAGGTGTTTGCTTAGGTATGACAGAGGCTCTCTGACTGAGTGTACAGTTATTTTAAGTCATTATTATTATTCTCATGCCTCCAAATATGTGAAAAGTTACAGACTGAACTGTTATTTCTTTATATTGTTTTTTTTTTTTGTTTTTTTTGGTGACTCTTTGACTGTTAATCAGCACCATAATTGGCTCAGAATTCAATTTGTTCTGTGCTGAATTGGACCTAAAAATTTGTGATATTCCCATCAGACTCAGCTGTGCTTTGTGTTGAGTGCTAATTATGCATGATAACATGCTGAACTTAGATGGAGAACTTGGTAAACTTTATACCTGGTAAATGTCAGGCAGCCTCTGGCTTCTTTATCCAACCAAAGTTCAGGTCATAAATCCACTGTGACAGCTAACCGCATCAGCTTGCTGAATGTTGTCTCAACTGCAGGGTTTTCATCCTGAATTGAATTCCTTAAATTCCCTGTTTTCCACTTCTGCTGGTTTCATTCATTTTGGAAGTATCGTATTAGTGATAGTTAGCTGAGTTTGGGAGAGACTTCTAGCCTCAGCAGTGTAGGGGAGAAGGGGGCAGATGAAATACAAACTAAAAGGCTGTATTCTCCCCATGACATAATTTTGTTACGATAAACATATATATAAATGTTTTGATGATATACAGTTTCAAGATCCAAAGTTGAAGAGAATAAACTTTTAACAACTGTTTTTGGATGGGCCCCCAGCTGTGCATGGGCCCCTGTTCCCTTGCCCAAAATGCCCATTTGATATATCCAGCTCTCAGCCACAAGAGCTTACTCACTCCACATTATCCTGCTTTTTCCCAGAACTCGGAGGATTTTCTCCTGGTTTTCTTAGAAAGTAAACACCGAATGTCGGAGTCATCTTATGTCTTTTCAGATATTCATGCCACAGGATTAAAGTTCTGCTTTGATCACAGAGGATCAACGGTGATTCCTATTAGAGCTAAAAATCAGCCCGTTCTCTTTTAACGCTCCTCATTAAGCCCGCTGTCTGTTTTGTTTAGCCACTTGGACGTGCTATAGAGACGGCCAACAGCCTCTTGGGATTCAAGACTTAATTACCTGCATTAATTAGTTTGGCACTTTAATGGGCTGGTGCAGCTCTGAGTGGTGGAGGGGAACGCTATCAAGTTGAAAAACACATCCGTGTACTGTGATTCAGCAAGAGCAAAAACACATACAGTCATAGACAAAATCACTCTCTTACCTAACATAAGACTGATAGCGTGGTTACTTCCTGTGCCCTCAGGTGACCTTCTTTTTAAAGGTGAACCAGCAGCAGTGTGCTGACAGAGCTGCAGGTAGAAACAGAGCGGAGATGAGGAGGTGTGAATGAGAAGACGAGTGGAGGAAATTCAATAGAGAGCTGTTGCTACATTACCGGCGGTGTCACTGTCACCATCTTTTATAGGCAGCGCTGTGATGAAAAGCCTTGTTAGGGCTGTTGATGTTGATGTGTCAGCAGGCCATTAGCGTGGGTGCAGATGGGGGTAGTGTTTGTGTGTGTGTGTGTGTGTGTGTGTGAGGAACCAGTGAAAGGGTGTGAAAGGATGATATCCGGTGAAGTGTTGCCACACAGATGGGCCATATTTTACCCCGAGGCAGTCATGAAGAAATGAACTGTAGAGGAGGGTGAACTTACTAAGATGAGTGAAGGACAAACCCAACATAAGGTGTCTTAGTAACCTGGGAAAGTTTCCAGAATGGCTTCATTTGATCTTGGCTGAAGGAATACAAATTTTTTTTTTTTTTTTTTTTTAAAGATCCACCGCTCCTTTTTTGTTTTGACTCTGGTGATGGCGAGCGCTGCATCCAAAACCTGCTATTTGGGTTCATCTGGGTTGTGATTAACTTGGCGCGCCAGATGGTTTTTACACACTGAACCATCTGGGAAGTCGTCCTGGGAAACTGTTTGGAAAATGACGGGCACGTTCAAAAAATGCTTGGCAGGTGATTGAGCAGTCTGTCTATCACAGAGTGTGACCAGCGGAGCCAGCTGGTGAATCAAACTTTTCAAAGCCAGATGGGAGAAGACGGAAGACCTTCACCTATTCTTCCAGGCCGCCTGTGGGCCCTTAAAAAAGTTTTCACTTATCTTAAATACACTTTTACTTATAAAAGGCCTTAAAATATCAAGGGTATCTTCAAATACCCTTGAAGACGATGAGGATGTAGCTAGACAGCCTGTTTGTTGTTAGTCTACAGAAATTGGAAGTTCAACGATAAAAATGGGCTCGGGAATGGTGATTACTCTGGGTGGTTAAAGCCCATGCCTGGAAAAAGACAGAGGCAATGAGATATCTTTTAGGACATCTTTATTTATTGTTTACTGTCATTTTCATTTTGAGCTAGCATATTAAATATATTCTCACTATATTGTGTATTTTCAAGGGAAGTTTGGTCTTTAAAGTGGTTTAGAAGGACTGGCAACCCAGGATAGACTCCATGTTGGCTGCAGCCCTAAGTCGGATAAGCGTTTAAGAAAATAGATGGATGGATGTTTTATAAAAGGTCTTAAAAAGTCATATATTTAACTTCCTGTTACCTGGAGACACCCACTGCTCTTCTTTTGGTGAAGAAAAACTCTCTGGTTCTGCTTTACCTGATGCAGCAGCAGCATAAAGCTGAATGCCTGGCCAGATGTGTTCTTTTATAATCGGGATCTCGTGAATCTTCCAACAATCCAACTGCCTCATGAGGTTTCGAGCTTTGGTGACCACAAAGGACAACACATGCTGTTTCAGTTGCATCATTTTCACACTCATTGAAAGTGCATGAAAGTATCTGAATTTGTAATTTTGTTTCTTAACTTAGAGTCCAAAAGTGAAATAGCCATTTTAATATCATAAAAGACATTAATAATTGACCAAAAGTCACTTTTCTGAAGTGTTTTAAAAGTGACTTGAAACAATCAAAATCAAAATTTGTGGAATGGAACAACCTTTTAACCCTAAGTCTTCATTGGTGATGACCCTAAGCAACCCAAACCCTTCACTATCAAAATGTGTAACTTTTGTTTTTTAAAATCGTTTTCTCAAGTCTTAGAAATACATTAACATTTTTTTCCAAACAGAGTCCTTTTTGCTTTTCTCTAAAAGGTTAGTTAGTTAGTTAATAGACTACGTAAAACTTTACTCCAGCTCTGTTTTCATGCACTATGAGACCAAACTCTTAACATGTGCTAATGCTTAGTACTTTGGTTAGAGCTTAAAATAGGTATACCATTAAAATCTGACATCAGACCATATGTACAATGTAATTCATTGCCCATCAGTACATAAAACCTGAGAGAGTATATAAGCCTATGAGGTAGTTGTTGACTAGACCTCTCAAATGACTCTGAAGTAAAGCTTTAAAGGTCTACCTGCCAAAACCTGATCCCTAAGTAAACACAGGGTCCTGCTGAAAAAGACATGAGTCAGTCACCACAACGCGTAGGAGTGTTAACAAGCCATCTATTTGCCTCCTCACGGCGCTCGTTTAAGTCACTGGCTTTGTCCTCCTTCTTCCATAAAGGCATCCTAAGCTCCTCTCACCTGAGTGGGAATAAATGTTTGCCCCCCCCCCCAGCTCTTCATGATGTCATCACTCGCTGAAAGGCCTCGCACCACCACCATGCAAGCAACAACCTCATTGGATGTGGTAAATATTTGCCCGCCGGCAATTATAGCCGCGCCAAGTGGCCTCAGAGCAACAGCCTGCTGAGTAAACAGAAGGCGGTGATGGGAAATAAATGGGCAGTGTGCATCTGGCAGAGACTAAAAGAAGCCACTGATAGCCGCTCAGAGCGATGACATGTACCTGTAGAAAAGGTCACCGAGGTCTTCAGCAGTCGCCTTGCTGCCATCTGCGTGTGACAGCTTGGTCCAGGCTTCCCCTAAACCCAGAGGGAAAGCAGCCAGACTGAGTGACCTTTTATACAAGTGGAAGGCTGGCTTATTATCTCCTGTGTCTGGATGCTCTGAGAGGTTTAAAATGCCTGTTTTTAAAATTTCAGCACATTTTTATTTGGCATGAAAAGACATTGAAGCTGCTTTCAAGCCGGGCTAATAGAAAGACAGTAAATCAGATAAACCATCCAGAAGATTTTATCAGATGATCAACAAGGTCCAAGCTTTGACTGCACTGCATGAAGCTCCCCTTCCCTTATTGTTTGAGTAGACACAAGCACCCCCAAAACTATTCAGCTGTCAACACTAGCTTTCTAATAAAAATATTAATGTGTAGCACATTTAAACTAAGCTTTAAAAACTCACAGAGCAACATACTAAAGACTAACCTCAGATGTTCTTAGCTGAGGTTTTATTAATCTAATCATAGCTCTGGAAGTAGCCACCAGGCAGCAGATATGCATATGTCAAAGAGCACAACTTCACTAACCCTCCAAATGTCACTGTGTTTAGTTTTCTGTCTTATTTAATGTCCACAGTTTTTGGTTTTTAGAAATACTTTCATGAATGCATGGACTTTATTGCAACACCTGGAGGATGGCCACACTGAACATTTTATAAAGTAGTTCTTCTTTTGTTTTTTTTCTTCTTTTTTTTTTTAACTGTCACTGGTGCCTCAATGTTTGTTTGCTTTTGGCAACTGGAAATGGCTAATGATGTCAGATGGAAAGAAGATGCTCCTTATAAGTGCAAAACTGGCCTGGGAATAGTCAGGTCTTTAGGTTTCTTCGCTATTAAAGTACATCATTAAACACAGGAACCAGTATTAGCTAATTGGCCCTACGTTTAATGGTACCAAGGTTTAAGATAAACAAAATATCCCAGAAAACAAAGACAGTAAATGAAAGTGTTAAATAAACACGAACCCTTTTCCTGCTGGCACCATCAGTAGTTTTTGACAGTAAGGGGTCCAGCTTTGAAAACTCTTGATCTAAGTCATGCAGTAACAAATGACAACAGCATAGTTTCCATCACTTTACTGTGTGTGCTTTTAAGCAGATAAAGCCTTTTAAAAAAGTCGGTGTTAACAGTCCAAAGTGAGAAGAGCCAGAAGCAGCTGTTTATTCCTCTGCTGGTTTATTTCAGAGCACATTTAAAGCCCACAGTGTACGTTTTCAGCTCTGACCCCGCAGGCCCTGCTGGGATGATGTGTGCTCGGGCGGGAGCGCCAACAGTGAACACCTTAAATCACCACAGGCTTGTTCAGATTGGACTCATAAGAACCATATGGACTACTGTTAGTCAGATGAATGGCATTCCTTTCCATACTAGGCAACTCTTTTTTCGTTCCCCTCTCTTTCCTTTTCTTCCACTTGTGTTACCTTTTTTCATAAATCTCTTTTACAAACCAGTTCCTCTGAAGCATTAATCCCATTCTGAGGTTACGTCTCCTACTGCTCATGCTCAGATAAATGTCTCCATACGAGAGATGCTATTAGAATAGTAACTCTACTATAAAGTGATTCATGAGTGGATATGGGGACTGAGGTCTTTCACGTCCCTGGGGACTTGGCCCTTTGCCAGGAAGCCATGCGTATGGTTCCTATTTTCGAGCCCAGCTAATGAACCCTGTTCATTCCAATGCGGCGATAGCAGTGTGCGGGGGCAGAAGAATACTGGGCTCAGGGAAGGACATTCCCGGCATTCCTCCGTCTGTCTGACGCAGCAAGGAGGTCTGCTTCTGTGCTGCTTTTAGGAGATGTGAGCCGGCCTAAGGGTTGGGGGGGTGGGGGTTTGAAACACTGGGATTAGGAGGTGTGGAGGAGCTGATTGCGACTGACGGGAAAAGAGGAGGAAAAATGTGTTAAATAATTAACAGGGTTAAAAATGTCAAGGGCGTAGGTGAGGCATGTTTGTGTTTTGTTTTGTTTTTTTTCCGAGCAGTAATCGTGCCATTATTCCTAAGCCTGTCTGCACCGCAGTGTAAAATATTTTAAAGGTGTATTAAATCCTACAGCAACAAATGCTTCAGTTTAAGAGGGCTGTTCATCAATACCAGTGACCCAGTGATTACTTCACCAGAGATTTCTGGATTCAGAAACCCACAGTCCTGCCAGCATTACGATAAAACTCCTTCTCAAATACCCTTTCTGCTATAAAACCATCTTCCATTCAGATGAAGTCCTTGCTAAAATTTTTTGCAAAGCACTGCTGAAGGTCAACTAATTTTTATTTCTCAACTGTACCACATTAGTTTTATGTTTTATTTAGTTTTTATTAGTTGAGCTGCAATATTGTGGAATATAATGTGTTTTTTCCAAGTTAGCAGATCAACCCCTCGTGTCAGTTTTCTCTTGCTCTTGCCTCCAGAGCCTAATTATTCTGGTATAAGTACCAATTGCAGGGTAGTGAAAATATTAAAACAAAAACAGGTGTTTTGCTGTGACAGTTTTCCTTTGTTTTAAAGTAGTTATTGACTAAGGCTAGCTGCCTCAGCTGCAAAACTTCCTTTTCTTTAATATTTTCTGTTTAAAAGAGAAAATATAAAGTAAAATTCATATCAAAAAACACAGCTTTTCTCAATTTATGGCACTCAAATTATTATTGTTACCGTCCTTTGTTTTGTTGGTTAGGTCTCAGTCACATAAGGCTAGAGAGCAGTACGCAAGTAGTTTCTGGAGGTTGCTGGCAGTTGCTAAGTGAGGTTGGTGCTGGACCAAAAACCTTGCTGTGATTTCTTTGGTTGCTAGCAGATTGCAGCGGTTACTCATATTTTCTATGGGAGATGCCAACTTGTCCGTAAATGCTCGCAAACTACTCACTGAGTGGTAGTAAGAGTGCGATGCAAACCATTAGCCTTCGATCTGCTAGAGACCAATAAAAATATTAGGATGTTTTTGGTGCAGCACCCTCTTTAGAACTGATTTCACTCAGCAACCTCTAGCAACCACTTGCCAACTGGTCAGAGACAGTTGGCAAGTGGTTTGTCATTTGTCCATTTGCCCATTTGTCCCTAGTTCCTGGTGGTTGTCTACTGGTCTCTAGGATTATGCTATTTCAAACTAACAAAATCTAACTTTTGTGTTTTTTATGATGAGTGGTTTAGCTTTTTAAATTTTTAAAGGGCCAAAAAATTGAAATAAATTGCATTTCTTACTGTTTAAATAAGCTATTGATCAGTTTAGTATGTGCAGGGATTTTGCTGTTACAGCTTTACAGTTTATGTATAAGTAGTTATTTCAGGGTAACGTTGGCTAGCATTACCTACAAAGCTTTTTCTTTTTCATGTTATATATCTCTATTTTTATTTTTTATTTTTGGTGTAAGTAAGTTAATTCAGGCTAACAAAAACTAACTTTAGCTACAGGGTTTTTTATGATCAGTAGTTTAGCTTTTTAAGCTTTTAAGGAAAGACTATAGAACAACTGTCAGTAAACAGACGTTACCCTTTTAAAAGTAGAAAGATACGTGTTCATACTTTTTTTTGACTTTTGCTGTTGTTACAGTATATTTCTGCACCATGTTAGGATCTCTGTAATGTAAACACACCTTGCCGTTTTCAAGATGTGCTTGTTACAGCTTCTTCAGTGTGATGTTTTACAACATTGTACACAGAACTTTTTCTCTTTGCATTATTTGCCTCTACAAGTCTATTTTGGGCTTTTGTCAATTTCTGATCTTGTATCTTGATCTTGGAAAATGGCCCTCAGTCAGATTTAATCCAAGGACACATTCGTGCCTGTGATGCCTTCAAAACAGCTGCCTAAAGATATTTTTGCAGAGTTCTGTTTATTACTTCATTCCCTGGGTCCTTTGTAAACAGCCTGGCACAGGGAGGATGTTGTTAAAAAAAAATATCTGCCTCGACTGTAATCACTTACTATCCCCGGGTCATTCAGGGACTAGGAATAAAAAACAGGAAAAACGAATAAAAGCTGGAACACATGCACGTACAGACGCCTGAGAGCTGCGTGGCAGCAGGACTGTTAGTTTGAGATTCAGAGCATTTGTCCCCTTATATGCTGGTG
>VUQS01055261.1:0-11259 GCA_015108495.1 Heterochromis multidens | reverse complement strand
CTTTTTTCCTCTGTTTTTTTTTTTTTTTTATTTCTAATCACTTTCTAACATTCAAACACACACTCACACTCTGATGGATGCATTGGGGGCAATTCAGGATTCAGTATGATGTCCAAGGATACTGCAGCACGCAGACTTGAGAAGTCAGGGATCAATCCACCGACCTTCCGTTTGGTATACGACCTGCTCTACCACCTGTAGCTGTACCACCAGTAGCTCAGGTGGTAGAGCATGTCATTCACCCCAAGTCAGCCTTTGGGAAGTACCCCTCATGTCCACTGGAACTAAAGATGTCACTCATCAGCTTGTGCAGCTAGTTTTAAAACATGATCTCATCCAAAAATGACTAAACAAATGAAAATGTGTTGAGGATACGCTGCGCTAACAGTCGGTGACCCCCAACTATCGCAGTGTGGTGGTGAGTTCATTAATTCACTTCTGCACCTAGACAAAATGTCTCTTCTGATTTTGTACACTCTGTAATCTAACACGGATATTTTTGCACTGTGGCTACATTTCTCTATGAGCGTACTATCCATGTATGGTTGTAAATATGCATACTGGTTCATGATGTGGTTTAAAGTAGTTTGTTCTTTACATTTATTGTGTAGAGGTTGCCTAGTGTATAGGTTTATTAATTATATAGGAATGCTTCTTGCAGTGAAATTTTAAATGTAAATTTAACTGTGTATTTTAGTTTATAACCTCTGTTTTGTTGACATAGTGTGTGTGATTGCAAACACAACGGCACATAAATGACAGAATAAATGTATTCTCTCATCATTTTTATTTTTTTAAATGAAATAGCAAAGTGACTTGAGACAAATGCCCCCCCTGTCAAGGCTGGTCACCCATCCAGGTCATGTGCTCTGGCACCCACCCTGAAATTATACATATTAAATTAAGAAAGGGATATGCATCATAATGTTTCTTGCTTTTATATGTACAGTATATGTAAACAAAATGTGGAACCACTTATAAAAGCATTGCTCAACAGCTCTTCTAGAGGTCAAAAATCCACACAGACTTCCTAGTTAATCAGTGATAAAACAGTCATATTTCAAAACAATAGCTCATAGTTTGTTGTTGTTTTGGAGGTAAAATGGTTTATCTTCTTGTTGTAGGTACAAGAGCTGTGTTCAAATCCTCTGTTAAGATTAATGAATAGATTTCAGAAGCAACAAAGGGGAAAAAAACTGAGAAAACTGATGTCTCAGCGAGTCTGATCATCTTTTAAGACTGACAGGGAGAAAAGCTTGCTGCTTCAGAGTCGAGTGCATTTCACAGACAAACCGTGACACCAAAGGAAAAACAACAGCTGACATGCTAAAAGCCTTTGTTCAACTCCTGAAATGCCTATACAAAGCTGGATTTGAGGCCTGAAGCAGCACGTGTCAGGATTTTACCTGAGATCTATAAACAGCAACCATAATCAGACAGGCAGAGTATCAGCTGCTTTTTAAAAGGTAGAAGCCTGTTTTTAATTAACAGCAGATGGTTTTAGGTGTTGTAACAACAGGAAGCTTCAGTGAATAATTAGAGTTTAACACTTTTGGGAAGTATTCTTGCTTAGAGTGTCTTATGTTGATGGCATTTTCTGTTTCCCTCCAAACCCCTGCCTTATTGAATTTGAACAGGGTCATGTAGACCTGAGGCTTTTTTTTTTTTTAAATACCAGTGACTACAAATTTTGTGTATCATGAGATTTTTTTATGCTGTGTTGCAATGTGCATTGGCTTGAGAAAAAATACATGAGGCTTCTCCCAATTAAATTAGATTTTTATGGCAGCACTTCCTCTAAAAACTGTGATGTACTGGATATGTGTGCGCTTATTTATTGTCAAAAACATTTTGTGTGTTTGGCTTATTATGGCATAACAGCTTTTTCTATTTCTGTGTTTTTTCTAATATGCCATGACTCATCTCATTTATAGTTTGAATATTATTTACAAGGAACATAAAACAGTTTCATCGTAATTAAAGCATTTTGTTTTTATCCATTTATTATTCCCTGCATTAGTATGCATACTACATAACCACATTCACTGTTGGGCATTGAGGACTAATTTAAAAAATAGTTGGACATATTTGGAAAATAGCTCATTTCATTTCTAAATCTTTTCTAAATACAACGGAGCTGTAGACAATGACGACAGCCCTGAGTTAAACAACTCAGGGTGTTGTTTCGGTAGGTTGTGAAGGTAGTCGTGAATAGAGTTAGGTACTGAACTCTGTACTTAAGGTGGTCATACTTTTAAAAACTTGAACACAGACATTTCTAATACAAAATGCAAAGCTGCCCATGGTAACACATGTGATCTGAGGAAACAACTGGTTAAACACAAAATAGATCTAAAAGCTGAAGAGTGTGCCATATGTCTATTGCCAATGTGTAGGAAGTTGAACCCATGAATGATAAAACTTTTAGTGAGATATTGACAGCTTCATCAGCATCTTCTTCAGGTAATTAATTAGGTAGTTGGTAGTTGTTGTCAGAGAAACAGGGTTTTTTTCCCCACTGTGCTGGTTGACTTAGCATTTTTACACTGGCTGCACAGAAATTTCTTATTAGCATACCGTTTACGTTAAGCCAATACACTTCATGAGATAGTATGTCTGAAACCTTAGTATGTAATGATAACCATTAATAGTATTACATTACTATTTAATAATGTAGTATGCAAACTGTGAGAGTGACGCCTGCATCACAGACATTGTCAGATAGCGACCAAGGCAGCTCGGTGTGACGTCTAAAATGTTGTAAAATAACAAAATGTTTCCACTGAGAAGTATGGACTTACTTTGTGAGAGACAATTTAGAATTTATTATTATTACAAAACGAATAAAGTATTGAAAAAAGGTACTATTGGGTGCTGGTATTGGCATCGGTCCAAACGTGAAAGTTACCCAACTCTACAGATGAAACAAACTGGACAATCATTTAATGATCCAAAAATACATGCTTATATTTCACTGGCTGTTGGAAGGTCTTGCCAGTTTAAGTTACATTGTGTTGTGGTAAAAAAGTTTAACAGATAAATTGTAAGTAAAATCTCTTGTTACGCCACACCACAACTTATTTCACACAACTAAAGTTGGTCTAAATTATGATTAAGACCTACAAAGCTCCAAATGCACATACAAACACAAATATGAAAACATAATTTGAGGTTTAATCTGTTAACTGATGAGTTTTATAGATGTAACTAGCTGTTTTCTGAATTTTTTGAGAGCTAGTTGTTTTCCCCTGGTTCTAGTGCTAACGTTAGAAGCTGAACAACTCCTTGCTGCAGCTCTGCAGTTTACACACGGACAAGAGTGTAACTGATCTCCTTATCAAACTTTGCAGGAAATTTAAGCATTGTGATATAATAGTGGCCCTGATTTAGAGCAAAAAAGTCCAAATTAGGAAGGAGGAGAGGTGGAGGTGGTGCAAGTTGTAACTTTGTTAGCCCGGACACCCAGGTTTGTGTACTGTTTGGAAGCTTTGTGTATGGCATTTAGTTTGGCTTTAGTTTTGCTTTCTCTTTGGTTTCATTTTTGCTGACTTTTTGGTTTTGCTTTCACTTGCTGGCACAAAAAACTACTTGGTTAGGTTTAGAAAAATATCACGTTTGGGTTAAAATATGCTGCTTCACAACAGTAACCATACACACTGCAAAATGACATACAGTGTGCATTGAATTGTAACACCAACTGGTCCTTTGCAAGCCTCATATGTGATGAGTTGGGAGTGATGCAACATGCAACTAAACAACACTAATATTTAATGCTGTGAGATTGGAAATGGGCTGGCAGGTCTCCTCCCTGGGCCAAGCCCTGCTTTTGTGTCCTGAGTCCTCAAATGGTTTTCCAAAACTTTCTTGAAGCTGACTGGAAATCCTTCTTCATAGCCTCCCTGAACTCTGGTACCAAATACACTCATGAACCACCTCATCATTGAACATAGTGCTTGCCAAGGCCACTTCCTGCCTAGCTTAGAAATTCAATAACAAAATACATTTCTGGCCTCACAGGGGCAACCCTCTCATTCTCTGGGGTGAAAGCGCTCAGTTGGGGGCTTGTGAGTATCCTCACACCTGTCCAATCACTTTCCAGTCTGGTTCCAGACCCTGTGCTGTAAGTAGCGGCGAGTCCAACCACTCCACGTCCCACACCAGGTTTAATTTCTTCCTGAATCATGCCTAGGTCCAAGTCTGTACCTGTTGAACAGCCTGTAACACACCAAAACCTGAGGGTGGTGTACCCAGAAGCTCCTGATGTCTGGTGTGTCTTGACATATGACTTTTTTTTCCTTCTGCAGATTCTCCAGGATAAGCACTAATGGCATAAAGAGGATTCATTCTTATTTTCATTCTTATTTTTACATCAGCAGGTGTCAACAGGCTGTTAAAGTTGTTTAAAGTCTTGCAGCAAAGCCACACGTTCACTGCCTAATGAGCTTCACTTTTCATCTAAATAAACCACTGGTTTGTAACTGTGTCATTCTGGTAATCAAGACAGCAACTGGTTTTTCTTTTTCTCCCTGTTGCTTTTGCACTGTTGCACAGCAGACTATTGCCATGGTAACTAGACCTGTGGAGGGCTTTGTATAATTTTTGTGTATTTTTTTTATATATAATCTCCTCTAATCCTGGACCAATTAGTTTCAGACCAGGACAGAGAGGAGGAATGTCTTGTCTCTGTCTTTCCTTCCCCTGAGGATTTTCTTTCTTTCTATCTTTCTTTCTTTCCATATAGATCTGTTTTTGTGTCAGCTACACACAGACACACACAAAAACATCATAGACCAGATCATTAATTTTTCTTCATATTTATCCAATTATCTCAAAAAATGTTGATTGGGCTTCATCTATTTTCTCCACTAGTTCTTCTTTTTTTCATGTCATCCTTTTAGTGTTTTCATGGTGTCTCAACAAAAGACTGCCTCTTCTTCTTTTTCTTCTGACAACATATCTCTAACAAAAACACAGCAATTAAACTCTCACCCTCACCCACAGATCAAGTTTGATGGATTTTTTTAAAACTACATTTTTCTATCCATTCATTGCTCTTTTTCACTCCCTCAGAAGCCCTCAGGCATGTGTGTCAGAGCTCCCATGGTGTGCATGTCTCCTGGGTTTCAGCAGCATGCACACACTGAGAGGACACAACACACACACACACACGTACAAACTCATTGTCTCAGTCGGGGGTACAGCTCAGATCTTGGGGAGAGAGACGCACAGCGGGAGTACAAGGGGAAAAGATTATACCTCTGGGGCTGACACACACACACTTGTTCATATACAGACAGAAACATACACACACACACACACACACACACACACACACACACACACATACAGACTGAAATCACACAAATGCACACAACCAAACAAAGCCTGAACTTTGAACAGTGAGGTGAGACTCATGCAGGAAAAACAGAAGACTTGACAGTAGCAGTGTTAACATAAAACTTTTTAATGCTGCTCGATTCTACTTTCTTACTGTGTGACCGACTCTTCTATTAACTGGAAAACTTTCTTACAAGGCAAAAGAAATTACAATAATTTTAAACTTATTCAGGGGGTTGTAACATGACCAAAAATATTGAGGAAAAAATAATTTTTTATCCATCCATCCATCTGCCCATCCTTTTTCCAGTTATCTGGGTCCAGTTTGTGTGGGCAGCAGTCTAAGCAGAAAAGCACAGACCTCCCGCCTCCTCCAGCTCTTCATGCCCGAAACACTTCACCTATGAGGCTCCCAGGAGGCATCCTGGTCAGATGCCCTAACCACCACAACTGGCTCTTTTCGATGCGGAAGAGTAGCAGCTCGCTTGTTTCCATGATTACATTCTTTCTGTCACTACCCAGAACTTGTGACCAGGGATATAAAATGACAAGTAAATTGACAGCTTTGCTTTCAAGCTCAGCTATCTTCACCACAACAGACCGGTACAATTTCTGCATTGCTGCAGCTGGTGTTTGTCAATCTTCCATTCTCCCCTTACTCGTAAACAAAACCATGTGATATTTAAACTCCTCCTTCGACGACCCCGAGTGGGCATGCCACCCTTTTCCAGCTGAGAGCCATGGCCTCAGACTTGGAGGTGCTAATTCTCATCCCAACTCTTCACACTCAGCTGCAAACCACCTCAGTGCAAGGTCATGGATTGATGAAACCAGCCAAAAAATAGAGACAAAATTCTGAGGCCACCGAACCAGACACCCTCCAACCCTCGGCTTTCTGTTCATAAAAGTTATTTTATTAATTATTCGTAAAACCATAGTAATTAAAGACATCCTGTTGGTCCCTAAACTTGGTATAGAAGCATTTTGGAAGACATGAACTCCAATTCCCAAGTTTTCTATGATAAAATGTAGTTTAAGAATGGAGGATCACTTTTGTCCAGACTTGAGTGGCACATTTGAGAATTTGTTGGACTAACATTTATAAAAGACTCAACTTGACTTTGACTTAGTATTTATGACTTTAGAATTGATTTAGACTTAAATTGAATGCTTCTAAACATTTCTAGAGCTCAAGAAGTTTGATATGGTTTAATTAGAGGATTTTCATTTAGACTTTATTTATTTAATGTGTTTGTATTTGCAGATATACAGCACTACTCAGGAACACGACTTCCCATGGACTAATAACAAAACTGCATTATTTTACGCCCCAGGAATGAGAATAACCATTAATACACCTGTGTGTTTTCTGCTATTGCATATTGTAAAAATTACCTATTGTATCAGTACTTTACTCACTGTAAGATGTAAGGAGTAATTGGAAATATCTCTGGGACTCTATGTGTCTGTATGAAGAAACACTGAGAAAAGTTTAACACCTTGTTTTACATCAGAAGAAATGCTTAAAAAACCAGCAGTTCAGCTCACAATCCTCCTCCATTAGCTTCACACTGAGTGTTAATAACCACAAGACTTCTGGTGTGTGTCCCATACATCTACATCTGTCAGCAGTTTATCTCCCCACCAGTTTTTAGGCAGTGAGCATCATCTGGCTGGCAATATAGAACTGTTTGCTAATAAAATGAAATTACTGCTTTTAGAAAATAATCTTCCTCTAACCGCCTGTGTCTGGATTCAGCAGTGTCTTTGCATATAATATTTATTTAACTTTAATTGTTTTTGGGGCGGTTCATCAACCTTATGGAAATTTTCCATGCATATAAATTCACATTGTGCCTCTCGCTCTCTCTTTCTATCAGTCTCTGTGTCTGCCTCTGACACAGAGACTGATTTTTTTTCTTTGTCTTGGTGATATGTAATGACCACTCAAGCATGGGGAACCAAGAGAGCTGAGGTCAAGGGGTGAAAAAGGCTCTGGGAGTGTGTGTTTGTGTGTGTATATATGCACATATAGCTTTATCTCGACACTCGACAGAGGACATCAGCATGATTGCTGACATACCGACAGCATTAGGAGCACTGAACTCAGATTGGCTCTCATAGTGAAGGAGTTAAACTGTGACAGATGCTGTCACAACATATGATCACACTTGCTGTCATTCAACTTCAGTGTTGGGTGTAAGGCATTCCAAAGTAACGCGTTTCTGTAATCACATTACATTTTTCAGTAACGCAGTAATATAATGTATGACTATAGTAAATTCAGTAGTTACAGTTATAATTATGTCATTACTTGTGTTACAAAGGCTCTTTAGTTTTCTGTACACTGTGGATAGAAAGCTGCACTACACTCAGCTGATTTCACTTCATGTGCTGGGAGGAGGAAAATGGTGGAGTGATGTACAGCTTTTGAGGAGTGGAGATATGGACATTATTTATTTTTTTTATTGCACATAAGGACAAGAGCACCATGGTGAAATGCAAACTGTGTCCAGGACAGAAACAACTGCATAATACTGCTAACACAGCTGCTCAAAAAGGCTTCTCAATGCATTCACTCTACTTTAAATTGTTCAGGTTTCACTGAAATATTGCTTCTGAAAAGATATCTCTAGTCTTCCATATGCATGTGTGCCATCATCCCAGAAAGCTACAGACGTGCGGCCTTTATTAAACTGTGTCTCACAAAGTCCAAAATAAGTTTCACCTAATACTGAAAACAGCAATTACCTAAAAAAAAATGTAAAACCTATAATCCTTTCATGTAAATACGGTAAAACATGGGACCAGTGAATTGAGAGGAAATGGAAAAATCTTTATTTTGTATTTTGTGCCAATTTCATCACTTAATGCTTTTTTCTTTAACAGTCCACAGAGACTTTTTTTACATCTTCATGACATTAAAAGGAAAAACAGTGGTCCAAATCCAAGTTTTTGAGTTTTCTTCTTGGTGGTCACTTATGTTGGTTACTTGTTAGTCCTACAGCGACTGTTTGCATGCCTGTATTTGTTTGATTAAAGATACGATTTCCTTGTTCAAAACTTTGATATGAGGATAAATTGAGTCACAATCTCTAAAGACATATGTTGTTATTGACAAAAATGAGATTCTCATTGCATCTTGAAATACAATTGTTCCTCACTTGTGTGTGACAACAAAGAAAAGGACAGCGAGGTGACGTCCTAGCGTGACACAACACTCCCACCCTCCTCTGGTCCCCATATGGACCCTCTCCTGAGAGAAAAAGCTATCAGGGAGGCATGTATGTGTGTTTTTTATGACGTGAGTGTGTGTGTGTGAGCACAAGAGAGGCCAGTGCACCAGTCTGGAAATAGGGGACACATTAATCTTATTTGTCATAACCTGTCCCTTGAGACGCTGGGACCCCCTTGTCCCAGTACCCACCCAACGACACGCACACACACACACACAAACGCTGACCCCCTCCTGTGTGCTATCGGTATCTGCGACAGACAGAGAGAGTGAGGCTAATTACATGTGAGAGTTAAGACGGTGGAAACAAGACAAAGACCGTGCTGGTGTGTATGTATGTGTGTGTCTGTGTGTGTGGGCAGGACAAAGGGATATTATGTGGCACTCTCCTTTTCCTCTGCACTCCCTCTGTTTTTTCATGCTGCTGTTAGCTACAAGACCCTGAAATACACTCAGACTAAAGAAGAAAATATCATCAGAAGTGCACATTAAAGCCAAAAATACACCAAATGCCAACAGTGAGACTATAAAAAAAAAAAAAAACGAAATTAACTGGTAATCTTAAGTCTTTATCACAATATCTGTCTCTCTTTTTGTTTTAAAATCTTCAAACGTTTTCTGTTCTTTTGAGATCCAGAATTATTATTATTATTATTATTATTATAGCTTTAAAAATAAATTTAAATAGAATATGTTTGGAATAAAAAAATAATAAATAAAAGACCCCTAACTCATTTTCAGTTTCACAAGAAAGTCCAGAATAACTGGGACCCTATTGTGTAGCTCCAAAAAATTTAAAGTGTATATGTATGAAACGGCTATATGTCATCCAGCTTCGACCATCACAGCTAGCTTTTATGCCACATTCACACTAGGGAAAACAGTGGTGACCATGCACGACCAAAATTATTGTGACCCTGTGCAATCAACTTGCAATCTTGTTGCCTTTGAAATGGTTGCTTTGAAGATGGGGACCAGGACTGTGACCAGTTGCAGTCAGTTGCCATCCTCAAAGTGACACTGGTGTGTCAAGATGGTGATAAAACGGCAATAATACAGCCAGTCTGCTATCACTTGTTTGTGATAATACGGTGATTAACTGTAGAAATTGAAAATCTGTTGCCATCTACATACACTGCAAAATGACACAGGCGCTCCGCAACCGTGCTTTTATACAGGAATATAACAAGAATATTAGTTGATAACTAGCTGGCAACCAGCTGAGTCGAGTCTCCCATTGCAAAGAGATGTGTTGCAGAACAGTTGCGCTCATTGGTGCAGACTGACTGAAATTGATTGCAATATGTTGGCAATCTGTCTGTGTTATTATTTGCAAACCTTTGCCAATCAGAGTGATTGAAGTCGGTTCAAGTCGGATTGTGATTCTTTGCAGACAGGTTTCCTCCCATTAGGTGAACTATGCAATCTCCTTGCGATTGAAAGTAGTCACCTAGAGGTTGAGTGTGCTCCATGCTCAATCTCTGCTACATGCAGTTGGTCACCAAATGCGACAAAATTCAGTGCAATCACTGGACAACCACTGATTTTTCCTAGTCACGAGGAGGTTGCTGTCCCATTTTTACGCTGGTGTGAGTGAGCCATTACACTCATCTAAGTTTCTGTTTTAATTTAACTTCACTCCCAAAGACAGAGGTAGTTATCTGCTTGAAACGGGTACCATCATGTTCGATTATAAATCCTTAATCAGCATACTTTAGAAGAAAGCTAGCTTCCCTGTAAGAGAAATGAAAGGTGTGAGTATTGTTTCTTATGTATTAAGGCATATATTCAATATTTATATTGCAATAATTAAAATAAAACTTGGGCCTTTTGCCTAGAAGTAAGTGTAAATAAATATTATAGCCATGTACTTCTATTCATTCAAAATTAGCCCACGGTGCCATGTAGATGAATTGCAGCCAATTTTGGTACTATGGCATTAAAAAGAAGTGAACATGCTCGCCAGTTCTGCCTTGTCTCTGTATTTGTTTATACACCTGTGTATAACAAATCCACGAGAATATATTCTTTTAACATTTGCAGAAGAAAAATTGGAAATTCACTGAAACAGTATGCTTCAGTAATTGTTTCTTAAAAATCAATTTTTTTCCAGTTCTTAGGTCACCATTTATGTTTTATTTCTTTTTAAATTGTTTCTAGACCTTGTAGAAGCTTCTTCAAAAATATAGAAATGATTCTATGCTTCTCCTGTAGCCCTGATCAATAACTTACAGTACTGTATACAAGCTGCCAGTCACAACTGAAATTGATTAGACGGACAAGCTGCAGCACCGTGAAACAAATGTGAAAGGCCTGCGGACATACTCACAGTTCTGTCTGAGTCAGCACAGCAAAAGTGACAGCTGCACAGACCGGTCAGGTCAATTCAAGTCAAGCAGAACCTTGTTTGTCCTCAGAGGGAAAAGTTAGGATGAAGAACACACAAGGCAATTTAATACAATAATACAGGGTGGGCCATTTATATGGATACACCGTAATAACATGGGAATGGTTGGTGATATTAAAGTCCTGTTTGTGGCACATTAGTATATGTGAGGGGGCAAACTCCCCAAGATGGGTGGTGACCATGGTGGCCATTTAGAAGTCGGCCATCTTGGATACAACTTTTGTTTTTTCAATAGGAAGAGGGCCATGTGACACATCAAACTTATTGGTAATGTCACAAG
>VUQS01055258.1:0-10962 GCA_015108495.1 Heterochromis multidens | reverse complement strand
GTCTGACCTGTTGGACCAATGTCCCCCTGCCCCCCAAAAAATAAATAAAAAATAAAAAATTTGCACCAGCCGCCACTGGTTAGCTGTTTCTGTCCTGGATGCAGTTTGCACTTTACCATGGCAGCCTTGTTCTTTTATGCAATAAAAATAAAAGTAAGATCCATATCTCCAGTCCTCAAAAGTTAGAGATGCCCCACTATTTTCCTCCACCCTCCACACAAACTGAAATGAGCTGATTGTAGCGCAAGTCCGCAGGAAGAAAAAGGCATGCTTGATATTTTTTTTTCTTTGCATCCATCTGTCATGCAGATAACTGAGGAACCTTTGTCATGCAAGTAACTCCATAAATGTAACTGTAATGTGATTACTGAATTTAGTATAATAACATGTTACATTACTATGTTACTGAAAAATGTAATCTGATTACAGTAATGCATTACTTTGGAACACGTTACATCCAACACTAAATGTACCCGCTACAACTGATGTGATGTGAGCAGCAAAACTGATTTAGATACTGATATAAGGCAATAATATTAAATGTTACTTTTGAGTGATTTGTAAATATAAATAATAGTAACTAATATCTTGGTTAACTAGCATATGTAATATTCAATGTTGGGGCCAGCTTCACTTTTTGCTTAATTTATGTTTATAGTTCCAATCACCAACTGGTGCTGTTGTTTAGATTTAACACTTGAAACCTGGCTCCGTGGACGGCAAAGTAGATTAGCCTCAGGTGTTTGAATAGGCTATCCTTTTTTTATTCCTATACAAAAACAATCTTTGTGCAGCAAGCCTACAGCAAAAGTCAAATATTTCAGTGGGGCGTCAATGAAATCAGTCACTGACAGCTCTTATGTACACTCAGAGGCACAAAAGTGTAACACAAAATTAGACAAAAGCTGTTTTCTGATGTCATAACCTTGCCTTAAGGCTGTTGCTTGATTGGGAATAGTGTTTTATGGATCCTCTTTTATGACTCTGCCTTTCACAAGTGATCCAGTCAGACAAGGCATTTGGCTCAGAAAAAATGGAAATAGAAAAACTTCATGTGCCCAACACAGGGGTCATTTCAAGACTGCAGAGGGCATCGGGAGTAATACAACCCAATGAAGCAAGTTGCTCAAGCGAGTCCAGTCTGCCTTGACTGCAGATGGGCCAATTAGGAGATGATGAAAAGCTCTGGGAAGGCGGGCCTAAACTCTGTCTTTGTATCTGGCTGGATTTTCTTTGAGATAACAGAACACCTGCTATCCAATTTTACACCAAAATGTGCAGCATCTCCAGAAGCTGATGAAGAAGAATGGTGGCGAACAAGGCTGCCAGACAGTGAAGAAAATTCAAGACCAGAAAAGTGATACACAATACCCAATCAGGTCTGGGAAGTCTATTGAATATAGAGGGACATTCCAATCTGTATTAAGCATATGTTAGTCTTTTCCTGAGCAATAAATTTTGAGGTAAATTGGAGGAGCTTGAATAGCAAATACTCTTGAGGGCACTGACAACATGTCTGGCTCATAATGACCCATGAAAGCACTTTGACATTGGTAATAGCAGGAATCTGATGAGCGGGGAACAGTGCTTGGCAGTTAAAGGGAAAGTGGTTTCCTCTCCACCACTCCCGTCGTCTTCTTAATTTTTTTTTTTTTTTAATACAGCCAAGACTACAAGGGCTTTTTTTTTCTTCTGGCAGGCTATCATTCCCTCTACATTTTCTGTATCTCTTCCAGAGCATCCTGCTATTTTTCATTTCTTCATTCAGCATAGCAGTGACTTTTTTTTCTTTTTTTGGGAGAAACAGTATGGTGAGTTGAGTTTCAGCACTTCATAAATCCTTGCCTTTGTTTTCTCATTTGTTATCCTTAAAGGTTTATGGTGTTCCCTCTTGTATGTGGGCAGACTAAGACCTGATCCTTGGGGGCCTCTTGAAACTGGAGGGATCCTTTCCTCTGCTGTAGTTTCTTTAGCAGTTACAGCATGTGTGGCTCTGAGCCACAGGAAGGCTCCATATCTTGCAAGTCCAGTCAAATGCTATGCAATATGAAGACTGAGCTGAATATACATTTATTGGACACTTTATTAGGTACACCTGTTCAACTGCTTATTAAAGCAAATATCTAATAAGCCAAACACATGGCAGCAACTCAGTGCATTTAGGAGTGTAAACATGGTCAAGACAACTACACCATGTCAAGAACAGGAAACTGAGGCTACAATTCACATGGACTCACCAAAATTGGATAACAGGAGACTGGAAAAATGTTGCCTTTTCTGATTAGTATCAATTTCTGCTGCAACATTTGGATGGCAGGGTCAGAATTTGGCATAAACAACATGAAAGCATGAATTCATCCTGCGTTGTATCAATGGCTCAGGCTGGTAGTGTTGTAATGGTGTGGGAGATTTTTTCTTGACCTCATAGTACCAATTGAGCATTGTTTAAACTCCACAGCCAGCTGAGTATTTTTGCTGGCCATGTGTATCTCTTTATGACCACAGTATAACCGTCTTCTGATGGCTGCTTCTAGCAGATAAAACATGCGATGTCACAAAGCTTAAATCATCTCAAACTGGTTTCTTGAACATGGCAACACCAGATCACCAGATGTCAGTTTAATAGAGCACCTTTGAGAGTTGATGAAACGGGAGATTTGCACCATGGATGCTATCATGTCAATATGGCCCAGAATCTCTGAGGAATGTTTCCAGCACCTTGTTGAATCTATGCCATGAAGTTCTAAAGGCAGGGGGTCCAGCCTGATACTAGCAAGGCGCACCTAAGTGGCCTGTGAGTGTATGAGGCTTACCTGCCTTTTCAACTTATTACTAGTCACCTAGGCTATACTCACCATTTAACACTACCTATTATTTATTTAACTCACTTGGACCTGAATCTCATCAATAATAGTCTTGATTATTTTTCTTACTGGAAAATAACTTATTGATGTCCTTATATAGACAGCCACTACGTGCACACAGTCAATTGCGGCCTCATGTCCTGGAGGATCTGAAACCTTTGATACTCAAATATCAGTCAGATATTCAGAACAAATGTGAGTCAGAAAACAAAATCACACTATGATGGCTTATGAATGCTGTATACATCATTTGCACCATGATATAACAAGTTAAAAATGCTTGATTTCTTCTTTTTAATTTCCTATAATTGAACTTGTAAACATAGGTGATATTTTAGTGTTACTTTTTCTAAAAAATCAGTTGGGTTTATACAGTAAATGCCACAATTGCATCAATTTCTTTCTTTTATTTGCCTATGGAAGCCAAACTTCAAGTTAAGCATTTTTCATCCCTCTATGACCTTACCATAACTTTTGTTATTTAGACAAAACAGACTGCCAAAACGGTGGATTCAGGGTATAGTCCATATTGGATTGCCTTCAGGGATGACGCACAGGACTTTCTCACACCCCAGGACCATGGAGGGCTGTCGAGCCATTGCACTTGGCAGAGTAAAGCATCTCCTCCTTTCCCTAAGTTTGTCTGTAGTCAGTCCAGGACCACCGCCTGTTAATAATGACAGAGCCCCCACTGACTCATAGGGCCCCATACATGTGAATTTGTGTGTGAGTGTGTGTGTGTGTGTACATCATTTATTGATCAGAAAAGCTTTAACATTTACTGTTTTAAAGCACCCGTTAATAGCATTAGTATTCAGTTGAAAGGCTTTCAGAAACTCAAATGTACTAAACAAAATAAAAGGTCACTCTGCAACTGAAAAGAAATATCTAATGCATTTCCCTACACACACATAAAAAGACTAATCCGAACTTCAGCCCTAAAAAGCAAGTGCTTCATCCAAAAGATTGCTGGACTCAGTAAGATGGGATATTTAGCTTCTGTTGTCCCTTCTGTTACAGGCTGCCTTGACTGATAATTATGAGGCTGTTGTAGCAGCATCCTCCTGAAATTGTGCTTTATGCACTGAAATTTACATTTTCTTTCTTTGCAGGTTCTAAAAAATATTAGTTCTAAAAAATTGTGTCTAACACACAGAGAGAATCAGTGTAGTGAATAATAGTTGAAAAGTCTGTGATATTTTTGAGTTTTTACCTTACTGTACTGTACTGCTGTGTCCTTTCAGCAAATCGATAAAACCTTCATCTATTTTCCTCAAAAACATGTAAGAAAAACAGTGAAACACAGACCGCTTTTTGGTTTAGTCTGTTAACATGTTTGTAGATGTGCTGCTGTGTGTTTTTTATTGCTTTATGGAAGCTGACCAGTTGCGGAGGTGGAGAGAGAGACAGTAGAGCAAAGGAAGTTAAAGAGGGAGCCAACCAGGATAATGAGCTGACAAGAAAGGAAAAGCAAGGACAGAGCCCCGCAACATTCAATGTTAGTGTCTCATTCATATTCACAGTCATCTGGCAGGCGGCAAGTGGATGGCTTAGGCAGCAAATTTAATCAAGGCCCAGGGAAAGTATAACTGTGAAGGCTCAAAAACCAGGCAGAGGCTATGAGACTACATTAGCATCCCAGATCTGTAATGTTTGAGCATATGAATAATGGGTACAAACACAATTCTGGGGGAGTGTGATGCAGATGATTTTTTTTTTTTGTTGAATTTTTTCACCTCATTTACATTTACCTGAATTTAGCTGATACTCTAAAGTAATACTGAGCAAAAGATTTCAGATGGCCAAGTTTGTAGATCACCACATTGACATATTGGGCCACAATAGGTAAGGCTCTTAGTGCCCTGACATTACCTGTAACATAGGATGGTAGCTCTTTACTCATCTAAAGAGCTACCAGTGTGAATGTTACAACTGAAAGGCATGGACACAGATGTTCTTTTGTGACTGGCCTTATTGCACATGTATTTGCAATTGGGAGGATAGTATTTAAATGAATCATACAAATGTGATTTACTAAGGTTTGACTGAAAATTGCACTGAATTGCTGAATAAATGCTGAATAATGCTGAAAAAATGCATGTCTTACCTTGCGTCCAATGTGGTTGCGATAGTTCGGAGTGCTGATTTATTTGGAATGCCGGGGGAAGATGTCAGAACTAGCACATAATTGGCAAAGGTGGATTACACTAGATCACTGAGACCGAGACCGCTTTCCTGAATGTTTAGAGCGCAGCCCCACATATTTCTGCTTCTCAATAACACTGGTATTTTTGATGAAAGAGAGCAGAACTGAATTGAACCTAACATGGAGTGTCATAAGGAGGAGGAGGATCCCAATATAAGATGCATACAAGGATACTTTTTTAAAACTTCTCTCTGGTATTGGATCTGAAATGAAATGTCTGTTAAAATGCAGTGATTAATGGGACTCAGACAGGTTTGATGTATGTTAGATTAATGTCTGAAAATTACAATCTGCAATATTGACATTAATAAATATCTTCAGTCACACAACCTGCAGAAAGAAACAAGAGTAATGTACATTTATGCATGTGAGAGTACCTGAATTAACACACAGGCATGCCAAGATCTGATAGTAAATAATGCTTTGTGTTCTTCTACACATCATGCAGGTCAGTTGTAACTGGCAGATTCCAGGTTTAAATGATAAAATATTTTGTTATCACGGGGCCATCTTCTAGATTAATCATATACTCTACCTAGCAGCTAATTCAGACTTCTGCAGTGAATCTATGTAGGGGTTACTCCATAACCTATGCAAGTTGGTAGGTTATAGCCGACACCGTTGCCAGAATTCATGCTTGTGTGTGGTGTTAATTACCTTGTGGTCGTGTCCCAGTGTTTTATATGTGGTGCCAGTCACAATAGAAACAAAAAAAATCCTGGGACTTTTTTGCCTCCAGGGTGTCCACTCTTTGTTGTGGTCAGGTTTTTTGTTTTTTCTCGAGGCAAACATATTTGAAGTTTTTCCACTTCGTTGTACATTTCCTCATGTCCATTCCAATAGTTTGGCAATCTCCCTCCAGGAATTTGATGATATCTGTGAGTCCTTATATTGAGGCTATAATTATTATTCCTTATATTGAGGTGATAATTATTATTCTCTTACTCATCCACTCAAAAACTGCAGCGAAAAAGTAGCCGGAAATGCATTGGAGGAATCTATGGTACTGACTAGGCCACTCACAGTAATTGCAGGCTGTGCTGATACAATGTGTAGTTACATTTCCAGGGAGGTGCACATCAGGTTATGGCATAGGGTTTCAGAGGGGTCTGCAGTTACATACCTACGACATAGATTTAACACAGGCTTAGAGTGCAGTTGACAAGCCTGTTTCAGCCACTGGTCACTAAGGAAAAATGTGTATCACCTGACTAGTTGTCTGGTGGTTGCTGGTAGTCGCTAGGTGAAACCGAGGAGCAGCATTGAAAACCTCCTTGCGATTACTTTGGTCACTATTACATTGTAATAACTCGTCTGCAATTACTCGCCAAGCTGTAGTGAAACTATGAAAAGTGAGACACAAGCTGGAAACGGAGGCCTTTCACCTTCGATGTGTTGCTTTACTGTTGTAACCAACACATTTCAAAACTTTTACATTGAAGGTTAATAGTCTCCACTTCCTGTTTGCGCCGCACTTTTTCACTGAGTGTTTAGAGACAAGTTGGCATCTTCCATGCAAACTACAGGTGACCACGGAAATCTGCTAGCAATCAAAGCAATCACAAGTAGGGTTTCGGTGCAGCACCCTCTTTGCTACAGAGTAATGACAGCCAGCAACCACTCACCAACCAGTTGAGGATTATTCCTTTTTCCCTGGTGACCAGAGATTGCCAGGGTGTCGCCAACCAGTTTCTAGGCCTATAGTTTCCAGGCTGTCAGTCCCCAGCAGTTTCTAAGAGTAGTTTACCCTTATATGAAAACATATAGATTTTATCACAGCTGCCTCTCATTGATCTGAATTGCGATGCTGTTTCTAGAGAGAACCACATGCGCAAAACCTCCATTTACACTGTATTATTTTATTGTTAGTAGGTTACTTGCTCCATACTTGGGATTTTGACTCAGTAATTTTTGCTGCTTATTGTAGATTGTGTTTGGTGACTGTTGAAATGAACGGGCTGTGACTGTGTTTATACATTAGAGCTTTGTTAGTAGATAACTCATAGAGCTATCGGTGCATTTTTGCAGTTACAGCAACATGTAAATGTGGCCCTTAATGGTGAAATGTAAAAGTCTCTGCAACTGCAGATTTTTACCATATCTCAAGAATTCATACACTAATTATGACAAAATGTTCCACAATAAGATAAAGTGATACAGTGATGCCATTTTATATCCAAAGGTCAAAGATCAATTTCACTGCGACATTGTGATATTTTTCTAAAATATTTGTCTGCCACTTATTCAGTGTAGTAGATTGGAAAGGAGGAGAGGTCTACAACCCCAAGGCGGTCATTCTTGTTTTCTCAGTTACAGTGAGTGATGTGGTTCTTCATGTACACACAGTTTTCTGACAGTTTTTTTAATTTCACATTAGAGTTTTGTATTTCTCCTGTTCATCTCACTAGTGGGTGGGGCTCAGCTGTCTAAAGGTGATGTCCCTGCACACTCCTATCCACCAGTCAGGATTTAGCAATATGTTAAATTAAATCAAATCATAGGTCATTTAGCTCACTATTATTCTTTTCTTTAAACGTTATTTTGTTATTTTTAGACACCATGCAAAGTCTTCTGCAAGTAATTATCCATACCAAGCATCTCCTTTATTGTTCCGTTCTTGGCTGCCCAGAGTTTGGGGGTTTCAGGTGGACCATAACCATAACCAATTAACGTGTCCCTCAGCGAATGTTAATGGACCCAAACAAATGTGTAAGTGCTGCATCTAGAGTGAAGTATCAGTTACTTTAACCACTTGTTGCAAGGTAATCAGTAACACACATCTAATTGTAACTGGTATGTTCAGAGATGTAATCAGGAACTCTTAAATGGGAGTCTGTTGAGTAAGGAGAGGGACCTTTTTTTTGCTGCAGGAGCAGCAGTGAACTGCCTGATCTACAAGCCTGATTGTCCACATTCCAAAGTTCTCCTATATCTCAAGCTAACCCAAAGCATTAGTCAGTGACTTCATTTACCCTATTACAGAAGTAACCAGGTTTTGTACTGACAGGCAGGAATTGACTGAAATATGTTTGTTAAACAAATAAACATGGTTATATTGCCTGACTTTCTCAATCTCTGTGGTGTTGGTAGACCTAATGCTATTTGGATTTCACCATCTACACAACATATCTACATTACAGGAATATTCTGGTGTATACTCGTGTTGTATTTTTTTAATATGGTGATAACTTCATCATCACCTTTTCCCCATTTAGCCAACAGGAAAGTAAATCATGTCTTATTTTTTTGTTTGTTTATTTCTACATTAACTGCAGACACCTTGAATGGAAGGGAATGTATATTAGATAGCATAATAGTACAATTAAAATGCCCAGTTGCAAATTTTATAAAACTCATTAATGTATAGTTTATTATTTTGTTGTTAATTTTTCTATGACTTTCACATGGTATCATCTCTATATATTTATTTTCAAGATCAGACATTAAGTGTTGATTCTTAAGAGTATTTTCAATTTCAAACACCAAAATCACCATTGCAACATTTCTACAAAGATGAATAAGCACGTAAGTACAACATATGTCCATTACATCTTTCGTTGTGCAACTTGTGATTATTTTAGGGATTTTTTCTTTTCTGGATCTTTTGAAGTACACATTGTTGCATTTGCTAATGTACAAATGTAACTGAACATTTTGCCTCTTATTTGTGCACTCACACTGTAAGACTGTGAAACTTAACACCATCAATATATTTGCAGAAAAAACTCATTTTACCAGCATTTAAAGCTTGGCAGGTGATAATATTGGACCTGGATGGCAGGAAATGAAAGCTGAGTTACACTGTAATGAGTTTATGGCCAATAGCCAGGTTGTTTTGTGTTTGTGAGAGAAGCCAGTAGAATCATAATGAAAATTACTTCTGTTTTCCTACTTTCTGGTGTACAAGTTGGAAAGTAGGGGTGATGGTTCATTGAACCGGGAACCATTCATCTTTACCACTGGGGTTTGGTGCCGCCATCACAGCGGGGACTAAGGACATTTTCCTGCCCATCTGAACTGTACAGAGAGATATCGCCATCCTTTTGTCAATCCCAGTGGCCAGATGGCATCAAGCCGTCATGTCAACACACTTACTGGTCATTCCAGGGTTCTGGCTCAACCTCCCCAACAAGCAGGAGTACCAGTTGACCATGCCAGCGACCAGCCAGGACACAGAATCCAAAATAATAGATAGAATCCACATCCAACTTCCCTCCTGAGTCTTCGCTACCATCATCCATCAACAAAATGAATCCACACCATAGGGTGCCTGGGCTAGATTTATGAACAGTTAGGGTGTCTTACTGTTAGTAAATTTAAGAGGAACAAAATAAGAGAAATCTTACCTGATAACTCTGACATGGGGGGTAAAGCACATATGTATGTGTATGCGCACTAATAGATTTCTATAGAAGATGCTTTATTTTGATGCATACATCTAAGTGTTTGAGCCCACTAATGCAGAAAAGTACAACACAGAATTGAATAAATGTGTAATGAAATCAAATGTTGAGACCATCCCCACTGGTCAGATGATCTTTGATGATAAAGAGGAAAGACAGCTCAGCCAGGGAAAGCTTTTAACCCCCTGACTTCTCTGCAACAAGGTAATTTGCTTAATGAGACCTTTGCTTCCACCTTAATTATTGTCGTCAAATTTAAGATCCCTACAAGCTAAAATTGCACAATTAGATACAGAGCCAGAGGGGTTGATCAAATCATACTTGGGCCTCATTATTTAAACACTGAGCGGTGGGACCTAAAAGCACTTCATTTACATTAAACCATCAGAACTAGAGGACACAATAGGAATTTCTGCATACTGCGTATAAATATGTTGCCTGTAGCAAATTACAAAAAGGAGTGGTTTTTAGCCATCCCTCTGTTTGATTTCTGCTCCTGCCCCAACAACAGTGTTTGCAGTTTAATAGGTGGCATTTAAAAATGAAAAATTTAACAGCAACCTCTTTTTTCCCCCAACGACTGTTAATGTTTGACTGAATTACACTGTAAACAGCTGTCATAATGAATATTCCTTTGGTATAAATTAGTTTTAATGAAGGCATTCATATTGAAAATTCAAATATACTTTTTCAGTGGTTTCAGTATCACAAATTGAATTCACCTGTATTGTACTATGCTAAAGACATAACCTTACAATGTGAGAACATAAAATCAAAAGAATCAACATGGCTATAGCCTAATAAATGTAAAAAAAAAAAATAAATAAATTATATATATATATATATATATATATATATACACACACTCTACACTACTGGTCAAAAGTTTTAGAACACCCCAATGTTTCCAGTTTTTTATTGAAAATTATGCAGTTTAATGTCTCATTGCACTCTGAAATGAAAGCAAATAAGCAATTGGAGTTAAAAAATAAATCACGGAATCAATTTATAGACCAAAATGTATTCTAAACTTTTGACTCATCAAAGTAGCCACCTTTGGCAGATATAACAGCTGAACACACTTGTGGCATTCTTTCTACAATAGAAATCTAATATTCTTCAGAAAGTTCTTCCCATATCTATTGCAGAAGTTCCCATAAATGTGTGGCACTTGTAGGTTGCTTTGCTTTCATTCTTCTGTCCAGTTCATCCCAAACCAGCTCGATGGGGTTTAAGTCTGGAGACTGTGCTGGCCACTCCATGTTTTCAAGCTTACCATCTTGTTCTTTTTTCCTGAGGTAGTTCTGGCATAGCTTGGACTTATGTTTTGGGTCATTATCTTGCTGTAGGATGAACCCCTAGGCGCATACCAGAGGGTATTGCATGGCGCTGCAGAATGCTGTGGTAGGCGTTTTTGTTCAGGGTGCCTCTCTGTACAAGTCACTGACCCTGGATCCAGCAAAACAGCCCCAGACCATCACACTTCCTC
>VUQS01055257.1:0-10206 GCA_015108495.1 Heterochromis multidens | reverse complement strand
AAGTTGAAGCTCAGATTGTAGTTTACTCCAAGTATTTGGTGCCAAAAATCCAAATGCATTCTTGCCAAATTCAGCTGGCGACTACAAATTGCAGAACATCCAAAGATCTAAGATCGTGACTTCCATGTTTCCTTGTTAGCAGACATGACAAATAAGATGGAGCAATACCCAAAATAGTTTTATAAATAAACACGTACCAGTGACCAAGATGTCGAATACATAAAGATGTCCAATTAACTTTAGAATAAAGTACACAATGGTGAGTAAGGGGACCGCAACTGGTGATGAATCTCAGTGCCCCATGATATACACTATCCAACATGCGAAGACAATGAACAGAAGCATTCATATATAACACATCTCCATAATCAATGACAGGCAAAAAAGTAGTCTCCACCAATTTCTGTTTTACACGAAAGGAAAAACAGGACTTATTTCGATAATAAAACCCTAATAAAAGTTTCAATTTTTTTATTAGGGTTTTATTATCGAAATAAGTCCTGTTTTTCCTGAAACCTGAAAGCTTAAGGCTCTGCCTCCCATTCTACTTTTAAATGCCCTGCTCTATTCAGATAAAACGGTACTATATGGTCTTTAAGATATGATTCGGCTGATTATTCAAGAATTTGTATGTGAGGAGAAGGATTTTAAATTAAATTTAACTTTTACTACATTAGTAGTGAGTTCGGGATCACCAAACCGTCATGCTGAAAAATGAAGCCATCATTGAGATTGTTTCTGATGAGGCTTTGATGTAGCAGATGGATCAATTGTGTCAGGTCTTTGCTGGATTTTTTCCTGTTTCTTAAGGATATGACTTTCAGATACTGTTCATCTGCTGTAGATAGTTTTTGGGGCCTGACACCTCTTCTTTTGTTTGTTCAGAAAGCCTGGAGAACTATTGTTCAAGACCATTTTAAAGTTCAAGACTTTAAATTCAAGACTTTTGCACAGTATTGTAAATGAAGGCAATAACTGAAAATGGCAAAATAACTAGAACTAAAGCAGTTTTCCTGTGTGTCTTTTCAGTTGTCAGCAAAAAAAATGTTCATTTAGGAACATGTGAGAGGATAGTGTAAAATGAATGTTTTAATCTGTTCAATTATTCGAAACAGTGGTGACTTAGCTTGTAATTATAGTGTATAGAAGCTTGACTGGGCAATTTATGATGAAAAATGTGAGTGGCTGTAATCAGTGTTTTATTTTGCCAATGCCAAATCAGCTACATTGAGCTGTCATTTACTCCAACCTTTAATTTTCGAGCTGCCAAATGATGTTTCTACATTAACAATGATGGACTTGCGTCTGTGGAGCAGCGCTTAATGTTGCATGCTGCCAAAAAGAAATGGATTTCTACCGCCTTAGCATCATCCACAGTAATATAAACCATCCTGGTTTTTGTTCTCAAACTGACAGCTCTGAAACAGGATGAATGAAAACCATCTCCCAAGGTCAAGGTCACAGTTTGGGCTGATTTAGGCTCCAAGGCCCTTCTTATTGTCAGGAAGCATCTTCATTTGAAATTCACTCGAAATAAAGTCAGGTTTGACTGGCAGTGCGAACGGGGCATGTGGGGGTTGTAATAACCACAGAAGCGGAGCTAGATGGATGGGTAGGTTTTCTTACTGCACATTGATTTCCACATTTGGGTGATTAAGTTTATTATTTGGCCCACGGCTACATTAGCATGTAATTATCCTGGATATCCTACAGAGAGAAGAATATTTAACTTTTGAGAACAAAGGGAGAATCACGGCGGTCACCTGAGTCTCTTTCAGAACGCAGGAAGAAAAACAACATGGAAGCGTTCGGCCTGGTTGCTTTGGCCTGGGACCGTGTTTAGCTCCGCAATCCCTCTCTATATGCCTCCTTCCCTCTTTTCTTTCCTTTTCTTTCCTTCCCCTAGCAAACATTTCTACCCGACTCTTTTGTTTGCCAAGATCCAGGTTACCATGGCTACCAACTGGCGCTTTATGAGCACCTCATCCCTCATCTAAATATTCCTAGTTATCTATGGTAATGAAATGCACACACCATTATCTGGCTTAATGAAATACACTCTATTGTCTATGATTAGAAGGAGAAGGCTTTATGTCTCAGCAGTGTTGTGCTGCAGTGTTCCCTGGCTGTGATAACTGCAGAGCTACTGGAGCTCTGGGCTCTTTTGGGCTCTGTTCTGTTGTGAGCGTCGCACAATAAAGAAACAATGTCCAGTTTCTGTGAGCAGCCCTGCTATCCAGCCTACTCTACGAGCTCCAGTGGCTGTTTGATTGCACTAATTGGCTTGTCTCCACTCTTTTTGCCTCATGATGGACTCACTGCTGCTGTGAGTTTCGCTTCCAAACTAATGCGGCCTATTAAAAAAGACAGATTACGACAATAAAATCTTTACATGCACCCCGTTTTGACAAGGCTACCGCATAATAGGCTGCAGAAGAGCTGCACCGAGCAGAAATAGAACATCATTATCTAACAGTATTCAAAATCCTTGCCTCTTTTGTGTGTGTGTGTGTGTGTGTGTGTGTGTGTGTGTGTGTGTGTGTTTTTTATTATTATTTTCACGAAGAAGAAAAAGATGGACCCATACAGCACTACTTATCTCTACTGTAGTTTCCCATGGTTTTGAAATCCTTTGAAATATCAACAACACCGTAAAACAGATATACCAGAAAAATGTGCATCTGATATCGCTTGTTCCTCCTCAGTGATTAAAAAAAAGAAAAACTGAGCCAGTGTGTATTTCTCTAAGAGTGCATCTGTGCAAGCGTGTTGGTGTCTATTTCCAATTGAGGCCAGGGTAATATCTGCAGATTGCATGGTTAAGCCACTGCATTTCATGAGCCAGTCCTGTCACTAACAGTTATCTCCTCACTGCCCTCTGAGGAGTTGTCTAGGTGAAATGATTCTCTGAAGCTCTGAATAATGCATGAAATTACGTAATGCAAATGGAGGCTTTATTTCCCCTGCCTCTTGGAGACGCCAGGGCCCGGGCCACTGCATTAGAGCAGCAAAAGGAGAAACAGTGGGAGTCCCCAGAGTAAAGGAACTACAGCAGAGAGCGAGAAAGGTCAACAGTAAAACCCGAGGCTTCTCCTCACATGCAGCTTTATCAAGTACGAGTCAGAGTTATTGCACACTGCACGGCAGAATTGCAGAGCGGAGTGGGACCTTATTCACAGGGCTATCATGGGAGGGTTATTGTGTGGAGGCAGTGAAATATTCATTAAGCAACAGCCTGGCTGACTTCCACACTGCCTCACTGTAAACAAAAGCCCAATCAAATATAAATAATAACAGGAGAGGAGAGTGGTGCAGAATTTTATCAGATCATGAAATGTCACTTGCCTTTATATGCACCAAATTAGGCTACACTAAACTGTTGTCAAGTTCCTGCTTCAACAAGTAGATGATCCTTCCCACCATCTTCCTCGCTCTCTCTCCCTCTGTGTAGACCTGAATGGCATTAATTGCCCCCTAAGATGACGGGCAGATGAAAGTGAGGCGGTGGTTTGCTGTGGGACATGGGGGCCAGTTACAAAGAGAAGCTGAGGACGGGCTGGCAGGTCTCACCGACTTCAAAAGCAGATAAAGGGCCTTTTTACACAAAAGATTCCCCCCTTTTTTTTCCCCTTAATCTTCAGATTTGGGGTTTATTCGTGCCAGCCTCTTCGCCTTTGTCCATTTTGTGTCAGGTTTTAATGCCAGAGGATTAAATTGCTGTTGCGGAAATCATTGTTTGTGTTTTCTTCCAACCCGCTGCCTCTCATTGTCATGTGACATAATCGACCGCTCCCTAACAATATGAGAGGTTCATCTCTTTTCTTTGGTGAGAAATGAACAGCGGATGGATCTAGTCACCTTATTTGTCTGAGGAAACAGTGGGACAATATGTTGTTTTGTTTAGGTAGAGTGCTCTTAACTGTTAAGTAGCTTTTAAAAAAAGAAAAAAATGAGGACAAGGAGGTCTTACTTGGAGGAGCCAAGTAAAACACTGACCTGCCACTGAATATAAGAGAGGTGAGGTTGTTTGTCTTGTCTCTGCAAACAAAAGAGGACTAAGTGGAGAAAATCGGAGCAAGAACACACTGGTCTGAAGGAATATATCAAACATATTAAAGACTGGGGAAAAGACCTCTTGTGCACAGAGAAAAATAACACTGGAAATAGCAATGTGAGGAGGAAATCAAAAACAAACAAGTGCAGCTTCCTGGTGTTTATTCTTCTTCTATCAGGTCCTTTAAAGTCTGCCCAGATCTTCACCTACAGTCCAGATTCCTGTCATTCTCCAGTGAAGGTATTGGTCTTCAGCCACACAGCCAGCCCTCCATCTGCCCATGAATAGGACCAGTCACATTTCTGATAGCATTTAATGAAAAATCCACCCGGGCTTTGGAGGGGAGAGAGAGGAGGGGCTGAAGGGTGGAAATGGAGGGATGGTTGTGGGTGTGTGTGTGGGGGGGGGGGGTGCTCAACAAAGAGTGCCTTTCACTGGAGTGGAAAGTCTAGATTGCTCCCTCTCTCCCTCTCCCTCCTCATTCTCTCATTTTGTTTTGTTTTTTTTGATTCAACATCAAAAATGTGCCCAATGACTGGGCAGAAACCCCCATAGGTTTCAGCGAGTATGTGTGCGCACTGTGTGTGTGTGTGTAGAGTGCCACACAAAGGGACAGGTGTCTTGCGGTTTTAGGTGGCAGTGGCGAGGACACAAAGGTAAAAGCAAACAGTCCGCGAGGCCTCACTGGGAAAGGTGTTATCTTAACTTGTCCTTGCTGTAATGTTCAATCCTGAAATTAGTAAAAATAAGCTAAAACAGCATTACATAATCATCACTCAAACTAATACCTAAAGATAATGTTTTTATTCTGTTGTTCTTACTATTATTCTATATCCCTTACATTTTAACAGATAGGGGCTCATGTTAGTCTTTATCATTCCTGCTGAACAAATCCCATAAAAAGTCCAAAAGCAACAAGCGCTTTTCCTGTCTGTTGCTCTAGCTTCAAGCTCTTTTTTATACCACTGAGACATGCATGTTTAGGAATGGGGCACAAATATAGTGTCTTTTTTTTTTTTTAAAGCTAAATTATTTCCTGTGTTGCTCAAACAGAATCAAACACCCAGTGCATTTGTTAGGAACACTTTGAAACTATGGATTAATTAATTTAGTGTACTTGTAAAGGTGTAGAGCAGGGTGTCAAACATAAGGCCAGGGGGCCAGAATTGGCCCGGCATAGACTCCAATCCGGCCCACTAGACAGCTTTGGAAAATAAGAAGGAGTGCATAAATATTTTATTTTGATAAAGACGTATAAATGACTGATGTCAGTGGCCAATATTTATCTGACACATTCATTTGGCTATGACTAAATGCTGAATAGATGAAAAATTTCATACTAAGTATTGTTTTGTTTGGTGGCACAAGAGGGGGAAATGTTTAGGTCAAATTGTTATTCTGTTATAATCGGTGCATCTCAAGTATCAATATTTTTGTACCTGGCTAAGAGTCATTTTGGGGTTTTTACTGTTATAAAATAGAAAGTTTAAAGGGACAGTGGCAGACATCAACCAGAGTTTGGACTCTAGACAAGAAAATTTAGATGTTAAGAATACAAGAGCTATGCTTTAATGGGCTTGCCTGCCAAATTGTAGTCCTTCTGTGCTATCTGATCTGACCCAGATCTGACAAGGTTAGTGGCTCAATGGGAGAGACACACTGTCAGAAAATCTTCAGCTTCTTCCTCCTTTGCATACAATACACACAACCCAACAGGTGTGAAACAACCCTGACAAAAGCTTCTTTTTTTTTTTTTCCCTCCTTTGACATCTTATAACGGGGCCCTGCCCTCTTTCGTTTCTCATTTCCAACAGACGGGACCTGAATATTCTCAGCCTGCTTTACCATCATTATGACCTCAGGGATTTGTTGTTGTTTTTTTTGTTTGTTAGTGGCCAGGCCTCTTTTGGAAAAGAGATTTTAATCTCAATGAGACTTTCACCTGGATAAATAAAGGATAACTAACTTTTGGGGGGGGTTTTGTTTTTTTTAATCAAGCAAAGCAAACAACATCATGGTCTTCTTTGAGTTACTCTAAGCTTGCTTTTGTTCCCTTGAAGGAGGTCAACGAGTCTAGAACTCTCATTCACTGCTGAAGCCTTTTAATCGCCAAGTTTATCTTCATTCAGATTTCAAACAACAAACCGTTTGGGGCATGTTTTACTGGCAGAACGGCACACACTGCTTCTCTTCTTAGCTCACATCTAAAATGTTAATCAATACCCTGAGAGCTTGTGGCTGCTCTTTAAAGGAATATGTGACAGTGAGCTGATAAAGAGTCTTCAGAGGGTTTTTTTAAAGCCTTTGAATGGGTGATTTACTTGATATTCTTTTGGGAATATGCACAATTTAAGGGGATTTTGTTGTAAAATAATAAAATAATACCCTTTCCAAAAAAGTGACACCTACTCCTAGAAAATGATTCATAGCAGAACAGGAAACCTGTTAGGCTTAAAGACGTCAAGATGGCAAATATACAATGCACTGGCTTCTGTATTTGTTGCTTTACTTGGATTGTAATAAATAAACAGGGCTAATGACTAAAATGTTCTCCACAGTGTTCTCGGTTAGAAGTGCATACATTGAAGCAGCCAAAGAACAGACCTAGACCAAAAATGTGTTTAATAATGACCAAGTATATAATGAAATACCAAAGTGTTGGACAAATTCAAGGAGTCATCAGAAAAACTGGCACACAAGTCACAAATATTAATGTCATGGTGGCAGGTCAAGGTAGAATATAGTCCTGGGTTTGAATCCACTGGCCAGCTGGGGCTGAATTGGATAAGAAAATGGGTTATGTGCAGATCAGCTGGTTGAGTAATATACTTATGAGCATCCCACCCTACATATGAACACAGTTTAATCTACCACGGTTCTCCTAGTTTTCAGAGACAGCGATAATATTGAATGATGAAGTTATCGGCATGTCCTTCGGCTGCAGGAAGCCAAAATACAGATGGCCTCTTTCTGGTTGTTGCTCCTAAAAAATCATCCTTCTTGTAATCTGTCCATTAATCACAATCATAAACGGCAGGTGAGCAGTAGGCTCCAATAACTGCGCAGCAGTGACAGCTGGGTAGCCTGTATGTTTGGAGGGGGACGGGAAAGCGGAGATTGGGATGTTTAGTGTTGCGCGAAGCCAAATCTTACTGGACACAATTACTAAAACTCTGGCGATTTGGTTACAGAAAAAGCTATGCAGTGCAGCTGAGATGCGGGGTTACAGTTAGAGGCGGGTAAACAACAGAGTAGGGGGGTGAGATCTGTTCCTCTGTTGAAGCCACTGAGGATTCCATGGTCCATGTGCACGTCTGAATGATGATTAACTGTAATTACCTAAGCAGTACCTGGCCTGCATGCCAGGAGGCAGCCCAAGATTAATGGGGCTCTGCTGAAAACGGAACAAAAGCTCACATTTCCAAGGTAATGAATCGCTCTGGTTCTAAGGCGTCTTCACATGGTGCGCCCGGGCCCCCAGGGAGGTTCATTACAACGGGAGGAATAGATGGATTCTCTGCAGCATTTTCAAACAGGCAGAGTGAGCAGGCGGGCAGGAGGAAGTCTTAAATTGTCCCAGACATCCTGGTTGCTACACGGGCTCTACAACCAGAAGAGAGATAAACAAGCCTCCTCAGTGCTTCTTAACTGCCCGGTAAACATTACACAGCAAATCGCCTTGTTTGACTTTTCTTACTCATACAAGGTGTTTAAACAATAAAGCTTGGTGTGGTGGCGGGATACGTCTGACGAGATTGATGCCTTAGAAGAATGAGTGACAAAAAATCAGAAGGAAATTACTGTTCTTTACCGGTTTTATAAACAGCAGGTCTCTTTAATAAAAGCCTTTAACTGATCTGACATGCCACTCAGGATTATCTGTATTAAAGGAAGCAGGTTTCATTTGCACAGGATGCATGCAGTTTGGTAAAAAAAAAAAGGAGCCTGCGGGGCTCAGTTTTATTACAAAGTGTCTCCTGTTATAAATCACTGTCCAAGGAATAACCCGCAAATGAATGGTGACATTATTTTTGCTCGCCGTTGTACACGTTAATCTATGGTTTTTGACAAAAAACAGGAGACAGCCACTGGGCGATGTGTGAAAGAGGTTCGTGTGAGACTTTAGCTTTTGAGTTTTGCAGGACTGAGAACTGGTGATGTATGGAAGTGGGCATCAATTATTGGAAGTCAAACTCCTTCAGGCCACAATGAGAGGATTTACAGGCTGTGACATTTTTCATGCCCTTGAACATGCTACTTCCAGATATGTAGGTCGATGGCAGGATGAAATACAACCCAACTGCATGTTTGAATGATTACACAGAAGCCACATATTTCTACCCCCGTTAAGTCACGTAAATACTTGGAGGAAACGCAGGTAAAGGCACGCCCAGCTTTACATCACACTGTGAGCGGCTGTGCCTTGAAAAATCCAGCGGCCTTCTTTGTTTACAAGCTTCTAATCGTATTAATGCCGCCACGCTCCCCATACCTGCCATTTCTCAATCGATCACATTGACAAAGACCAAAACACAGTGACAACACTCAGAATTTGTGCCTGTGCACGTCTGAAAGGGATGAAAGAGATGTGAGAGTCAACCTTTAAACTGCCATTTATCAGGAGGGACAACAAAGGGAGTCAGTGCCATTATCCTCCCTGTCAACCTGTAGTCTGTGCGTGTAAACATACAGATTATGCACATATACACATAATAGCCTGCATACTTGAATAATTTATTTAGATGAATAAAACAGGAATGGGCATTGTAGATGTGAATGCAGAAACATAAAATCGCAGGTGTTATAAAAACCACATCACTGTTTTTTATGTTATCCATTACCAGCATGTGTTAGAATCTCTATACTACTGAGCATCATTTAAAGAATTTAGTTTTACATTGTTAAATTCTTTTTCTTACAATCCAAGCAGCTGCTAAAAATCCAATTCATTTTTATTTATACAGCACCGACTCACAACAACAGTCACATCAAGGAGCTTTATATTGGAAGGTAAAGACTCTACAATATTAGAGAGAAAACCCCAACAATCAGATGATTCCCCCATGAGTGAGCGCTTGGCAAGGCTCTGGAGGAAGAACTCCCCTTTAACAAGAGACCGCCGGTAGAACCAGACTTGGGTGGGGAAAGCCATCTGGTTGGGGTGGTGAGGGGAAAGAGAAGAGAAAAAAGGAGACCATGGAGAGACATGGACAAAACAAACTATGGGAGGGAGAGAAGACAAAGGTTAATGGAGTATAAACACATGGGGAGTGAAAAGAGGTGTGTGGAGGAGAAGTCCTCAGTGCATCATGGGAAGACCCCCGGCAGAATGAGTGTGTTGTAGCATAACTAAAGGATGGTTAGGATTGCCTGATCCAGCTCTAACTATAAGCTTTACCAAAAAGGAACGTTTGAAGCCTTATGTTAAAAGTAGAGAAGGTGCTAAAGGTTCTGACTGCTCTTCTACTTTTTGAACCTCTAGGAGCCACAAATAAGCCTGCAGATAATATGCATAGGATGTCAGGTGATATTTGAAATTTCTCTTATTGTCAAGAGTTCCCATGAAAAGGCCAAAAAACATTGAGCTCCAGTGTTACTTAAACAGTAACTTTGCTCTCCTCTAACACTGTCGCTGTGTTTTTGTCATCTTTGCAATTTTACTGCCTGAAACACATTAAGTAAGAAAAGTAATTTTATTTACACGTCATGCAGGCATACACAGCATGTTAATATCTGAACTTTTGTAAAGCATGTTAAATATAGTTATGTCAGCTCTTTGTTGAGTGGACATATTCTACTCAGTGACTGGGTTAGCAGTGTTAAAGCAGAATAACACAGGAACTATGTATCTAACACTTGAACAGCTGTTTATTTATCACAAATCATATTGTCATCAAAGTATTGAACAATGTTTTTGCCCTTCATAGATTTTCCTGTCATCATGCAGGCCTTCAAAGGATTGACAGGCAAGTATCAAATGCAGTAGAATGAAAGCAGAGTTGTGTTTTTGTTCCACACGTTCTCCTTCCTTGTTAAAACTAGGGGCATGCAACAACTCTGTTCTTCTTGATAACTCTCCACAAACAATAAAGACACTTCCTTCTTTTCTTCCCTCCTTCCTTCCTTCTTTCCTTCCTTCCTTCCTTCCTTTC
>VUQS01055255.1:0-21136 GCA_015108495.1 Heterochromis multidens | reverse complement strand
TGTCTGCAGTTGATTTTTGTGTCCGTTTAAATTGTATTATTTATCCAGTCCACCTCTGCCGACAGATATGATCACTAAAACTCAAAGGAAAGTGACCCCTTGTGTTTTCTTCTGCATATAAAGACACAAACGCACCTACATTCATAACCTTTGCATTCACTGCACACCCACACACTGCACATTTGCCAAGAATAAGGCAGCGACTGAGCAGGCAGCCAAATGAGAAAATTTTCCTCAAAGTAAGCAGAGCTAAAAGCTGTCAGAAGTTCAGCTCGTGATAACCATTACTAGAGTGATTAGAGAGGGAAGCGTGGGTACTGTTGGAATGGCAAAGAAGATGAAATCATAGAAAAATAGAAGGTCAAAATAGATGGGAAAAAGATGAGAAAGAAGAGCAGCGGAGAAGAAAAATGGATAAAGATAAAAGAACAAAAGAAGGAAATCTGGAAATATTTCAGTTTATAACTTTTTCATGGCTGTAGGCTGCCCACAGACATGCCAGAATTTGAAGCTTTACTCTTGCCAATATTGTCTCTTGTTAAATGCCAGCATGTGGTTTTAGAAAAGGTCTGAGTCCCACCAAAAGCCCCGTTTGACATTATTCCTTTGAAGGGTCAACACCATAAATGATAAATACACCAATTCAGTCTGTCTTTAGCACGAAATGAACTTTATCCAGTCTCTGCAGATGTTTGCTTACTTTCTTTTTAGGAGATTTGTTTTGACTGTCTGTCTTGGATCAACTTTACAACTGGTTTCTCACCACATCTAATTAAGGTCGAATGTCAGGTCTACTTGGTGATTTTGTTTCCCACAGCTGGTGATTTGCATTAAGCTTTAAAGCTGTTTAAAGCTGTTTATAGGTGGTTAGGTTTGTTACAGATGAGCAGGTTCCAGTTGGACACAGGTTTTTAACTGTAGCTGAGCCAGGCTTTGAAGCCTACAGGTGCTAAGTTGACAGGTTTGATGTCTCACAGGTCAACAGGTGCTGATCTGTGCTGCTTTCTGCCCTCATTGTATCAACAACATTGTGAAACGCTGAAACAGAGTATTTTGGTTTTGATAACTATGGCTGAGAGGGTAGGGTTTTATTGTGTGGTCGACAGACTGCCAGGATCAATCTGGACCACATGGTGCATGACTGAAAACAGACCCATTGTAATATTACTTTTGCAATATTCAAACCAATTTAGATTAGACATTTCTGGTGAGCAAGATTTTCATTTTGATAAATAGTGACGTGCATATTTTGTGACACAGCACATTAGCAGGGCACCAGTTCTGTACCCATACAGAATGTGTTCAGACACACTGTAGGCCCCAGCTGTTTTTGTAGTATGGAGAGCCCAACAGTCAGAATGATTATGAACACAAAAAAGAAAAAAAAATAGATTACTGTGATTTTTGTTTATGCAAGTACAGCATGAGCGATACGTGAGCTGTTACGCAAACTGTGTAGACAGCTGGATTGATGTACACTTTGTAAGACTGTACCGCGCTTCTTTAAGCTCAATACTAATGTCAGCACCACAACTGTAGGTCTATATAAAAGATGGATGTAACCACTATTATGTCATATATTTGTTTGTATATTATTGTTGGTATCCTTTGAATTATCCTTTGAGTATGAGTAGAGCTGCTACTCCTCCACCTCGAAAGGATCCAGTTTAGGTGATTCAGCTATCTAAGTAGGATGCCTCCTGGGCACCTCCTAGGTGAGATTTTCTGGGTATGGCACACCCAGGACACTTTGGAGAGATTATAACTTTTGGCTGGGTTAGGAACGTCTTGGTGATCTGGAGCTGGAGGAGGTGGGTGGGGAGAGAAAGGTCTGAGCTTCTCTGTTTAGACTTCTGCCCCTGTGACCCAGACCTGGATAAATGGCAGAAAATGGATGGATGGATGGATGGATGGATGGATGACCATATTTGAATGAAAGAGTAGCTGGGGAGTTGAACAAAGAGGCTTAAAATGAATGTATTTACCGGAAAGGAGTGCCCAGCCGACTGCTCTTTTAAATGCTGAACGAGATATAAAAGCACCCACCTGTCACTTAAATACATCGAAACTGATAAGATGTACAAAAATGTAGACCCAATATAGGGGGTTTCAAGGAGGAAATTAGCTTTTAACCAGTTTTTGTAGCCAGTTTTTGTACCAAGCTACTGTATAAACCATATAAAAGGTGGTTTTGCCTTCTGCTATTGCCACTTGGTGGCCTTCAGGCCATCTATGCTGTAAAGATGTTCTGTTTTAAAGTTGGATATGTATGTATGCATGCATGTATGTGGAACTACAGGGATTGACTTGCTGTTGGAGAAAGCCTCAAGTGACCATTAGCAAAACTAAAGCATCTGGTTTTGGGGCTGGATGTCAGCTCGCTGTGGTGTTGCTAAGATGTTGATGTTATGAAGCATCCCAACAATAGCTGATTGGCATAGACAGTATAAAAGATCGATGTAGCCACCGTGACCCTTTGGTTAGCAAAGTTCAGTTATGAAGTCTCGAGCTGAGTGTTTTTGGCATTGTCATGTTGGTGTTTTGAAAGCAGATATGATGGGTAAGAGTGAATTTGGCAGTGACGCTGCAGGTTTATTGGTTAATGTCTGACAAGTCATTAACCAGTGAGCATCACCTTGATAATCCTCCTTTTTGAATAATGACCATAATTTACAAGATGAACTTCATGTTTTATTCAGTATGACTTGAAAATAGCAATTGGGCCCATAAATTAATCAGGAAAGTGTTTACTGAGGCCACAGATCAAGGGGGCCGAGGGCCATTTTTCCCATAGACTCATAGACTTACATCCAGAAGTCAATTTGCAACCAGAAGAGTCACCCTAATCACTAAAAAGAATGAAGGGTTAAGGCACTTCTTCATTGGCTTTACTTTTTAGACCTCAAAGCTGTGTCTTGCATCAGTCTACTGTCTGTCCTTATTAGCAGTCAGAACATTTCCTGAAGGGGGCATAAATGAATTATTTTTGACACATTTCACTTAAACCACAATTATCAGTCTCTTACTTAAAGAAAAGTCACAGCTTCACTATAGTAAGTTTTTTTTCCCCCCTGGGAATCATGAGTGTCTGTACAAAATTTAATGGAAGTCCATCTGGGAGTTGTTGATATTTTTCAGTCAGGATTAACCCACACAGGGCTTATGTGCTGTACATAGAAACTCCTTTTTTCTTTTTTTTGCTCATGTGTGATTGAGCACATTATGAACCTTCCAGCAGCGATGGACAAGTATATATGCCAGGACCTCAGAGATTCATGAGGCCATTTCCATCCACAAAGGGACAAGCCTGCTTATTGGTTTTCCAGGACAGATGTTAGCCCGTCTCACAAAAATAGCTAGTTACATAACTCACTGTTTCTGATTTGAGCAGAGGAGAGCCAGGAGACACCCAATACAGCAAAATGAGATTGGTATACACAAAGTATGTGTCTGCCAGTGGACGAATGATGTTCCTAATTGATTTACAGCTCAGGCCAGTTTGACTCTGAGCTGTACTTGAGCTCAGTCTGTGATGAATGAAAAGGCCTGGTTGGCCTGAAGCCATCTTAAATCAGCTAAATTAGCTGTGTGTCTGTGTGTGCATGTGTACCTTTGGATTTGTGGGGATGTGTATAATCAGGTTAATAGGAAAAGGAAATGGAGCTTCTCTGAGAGATGGAAAGGGGGTCACAGAGGAAGTACAGAAATGACTGAGGGAGAAACAGAGGGGATAATTCTTTTTGGCTGGGATTCCTGTATATGACTCAGCAGGCCTCCTTCTTGGTCTCTGAGAATCTAAAAAGTGTAATCTTATATGAAATCTAAATTATCAACATTTAAACATGACTGGCAGCAGCATGTTTTTATAACTGCTCTGTTTACAGAGAGGGAGATAATTACACATAATTCATGCCTCTAGGCCTCCTTGAATTATGGACTACATGCTTACATGCGTTAATCCCTGCTTGTATTGCTCTCTATGGCTTTCTTGTCTTGTTAATAGGCACAAGAGACTGCTCCAGATTTTCAGAACTTTGTGATTTTAGTAAGTCAATAAGTACGTCTGATTTTTATGGAACCAAGTGGCAGCCTCAGGCTTAAAAATTAATCCAACATTGAAGTGCCAAAAAGTGAAGTTCCTTGAACGGCCACTAGAAGCTGGCTCCAAAAGTGAATCAATTCCCCCAGTGCAGTATATAAAAACTCTCAACTTTACAGTAGAATTAAATAGTCTCTTAGAACGGTCTCTGTAGCTACTTTAACCTAACTGTATGGAGGGTTATTTTTATATACCTGACATTTTAACTTGTATTTACATAACTAGGCCCTGACAGTTATGAGAGATTGGTGCTAAACCAAAAAAAGCAGGGCAAAAATGGCCAACCTGGGAGTGGCTTCTTCCATTTTTTCTATACAGTCTATATGTGGAACTTGGAGTACTAGCTTTTTTAATAATTAGTGTTTTACTAAAACACAGTAGAGCTCAATAAATTTCAAAATTATTTTGTTTTGAGTAATTATTGTAGTAGAGGCATTTAAATTGAATTAATAAACTTAACAATAAATATATATTTTTAAAGACTGGCCTGATGAATGTCTGTTCCAAATATCAAGGCAATCCATCTAAAATATTTCAGTGTGGACCACAGTGGTGGCTTAATTGACCAAACAACCAGCATCATCATTTCTTGCCTGCTTAAAGATCTAAAATTACTTCAGTCTAGACCTTTTAATGTAGTTCTCAGACACATTAGCTACAAAGCACTATCATCAAAGGACAAATAGCTGCTTTATGTTTGTGTCTTTATGTATGTGGTCTGTGTTTGCATGTTCTGTTTTTAATCCCGCTGTTCTTCTACTCCTCTACACTCCCTCAAAGGTCCGGGAATTGAATAAATTATATTGAAGGAATTTCCTGGCACAGTAGATATAAAGAGTGTCATTGTGGTGCAAGCACAATGAGACATGAATGGATTTATATAGAGGCTCTGTGATATACTCATCTCAGTGACAGACAGACTCAGACTGGGCAGAGTGCAGAGAAGAAGCCATTGTCCTGCAGGTCAGACTGAACCCTGACCAAAATGGCTCACATTGATGTTCGAAATTCCTCATCCAGAATGACTCTGTGTGTAGTTCACAAAGTTCATCCCTCATCTGAGTATATAATTTCCATGCACTTGTAAATATTATTGACATAAATAGAATTGTTTATATTTTCTATGGCTAAAATACCTAAATGCTAACTTTTATTTATTACATTCAGATAGTAATTTAGTAGATTGTTTATTTTTCATTTTTTTTATTAATATTTACTGAGAATGTTTATGGCTTCTCCAAAAAGAAAATGCATACGCACATCTTATGTTTCAGTATTTGTTCATCAGTTTACGTAAACCTACTCTGAAGAGCAGCACAGCAGACTTAAACACCAAGTAAAGCAATTCAGCTCATAATAGCCTTAATATGCATAACCTTTTCTCTCCTATTATCTTCGCAGTGCTGCTGGCCTCTGTGTTGTCCTTCAACGTGGACCAGAAGAATAGTTTGTCCTTTAGCGGTCCACTGGAGGACATGTTTGGCTACACTGTCCAGCAGTTTGAGAACAGCGAGGGAAAATGGTGAGTGTCATTTGCATTTTGAGGAGCTGAAGTCATCAGGAGGCCGGATGTATGCAATCCCTCTCCACTGTCAGAATTCACTCTGCATCTCACAGACGCTTGTTGAAACAAGCCCATTTCAGCATGAACCTTGTTACATAAAATAATGATGATCTCATGTGTCAGTATTTGACCTAAAAGTCACAAGAGGCATCTTATCTGGAACATTTTCATAACACTTTACATGTGGTGCAAGTCTGCAGCAGCATAAGGGTAAATACACAGAGAGAATTTGCTCATCTCATTCAATAAGTTTTTCACTCAGTTAGCTTCTTTTATGCATAAATCAATCCATCTATGTATTAACGCATTTTCTGAACCGCTTATCCAGTTCAGGGTTGAGGGGAGAATGTAGCCTCTCTCACGTGCAAATGTGGATTTTCACTTGGCCAGAAATTCAAATCCAAATTAACAGCTATGCTGCTGTTTGTGTAAATACTTGCTGCACATCCTAAAATTCTCCTTTCCATTGAAGTGAATGGGAGGGCACAAGTGGACTAATTAACCAACAGTGTCATGAACCGCTGTGTGTCTAAAAGGTTGTGGACCCAAATGCAGAACTCAGGAGACAAAAGTTGAACATGAGGTGACCATTTAATTTAAGTACAAAGATAAAGTTCCAAGAATTAGCAGAGAACAAAGCCAGGGAATACAAGCATCCAGGAAACACTAGGAATACTTAGTCAGAAAGCACAAGGAAACCAGAACTGCATGGAACACAGCTATGTACGCGGAGCGAGACAATATATACACACACACACACACACACACACACACACACACACACACACACACACACACACGAGGTAATGAGGGAAGAGGAAACAGCTGGGGACCAAGACACAGCTGAAGACAATCAGGGGATCAGTGAGGGTATGGACAGGAAGTAAAGCTACAAATGACATGAAAGAAAACTGAACCTTTCAAAGTAAAGACAGGAAGTAACTAAAGAAAGCAGAGAGACAAGAAGACAGACTGAACATGAGACATGGAGAGACACAGATGAGGAAACAGAAAAAACAAAGAAACAGGGATGAGACAGGAGGAGGAACGGAATGGAAACACGAAGGGGAACTAACTAAATACAACCCTAAAGTCAACAGTAACTAAAGCTAAGAACTGAAGGCACAAATAAAGCTAGAAAATAAACCATAAAAACTTATACAAAGCATCAGAAAATAAGCAAGACTTGTAAACACACAGGAATTAAAAACAGCTGTGTGAATAGAAAACTAAATACTAACAATAACAGAAATCTAATCCAGACAACCTAAAATTCAAAACTAGAAAGAATCCTGAGCTCAAAAATGCAAAACCTTTTGGTCTGCTGGTGAGCTCACAATTTTCACTCTACAGCCATTATTTTACCACCAAATCGTAGGAAAATTTGCCTTCTTTCCAACGAGGTCTTCTTCAAAGTCAGCAGTTGTACACTGGAGGCATTTGTGTAAGAAGTGTGCCATCTAAATGCCCAAGAGCAGAAAAACTTTTTTTTTTTAATCTCATTCCCCTAACCAAATTTTTAAGACTAAGAGTACAAAAACAAAGCTCTGTAGAGCAACTTCTTGGATTCTCATGTTTTTTAAAATCACATTGATCCAACTTGTGGTTCTGAATTTCTCCGAAATACCTAAGTGCTTTTCTATCTAACATTCACACAACATTAGTAGTAGTTTTAGCATCTTGCCCAAGGATACTTTGGCGAGCAGACTGGAGCAGCCAGGGTTCAGTGGTGCTGAGTGAAATTTTACACAGAGTTCTCCATCACCATATTAATTAACTGCTGGGCCACTTACACAGATGCAAGTGATTGACAGTTGATGAGTTGATTTGTTTCTGATTCGTGTTTTCAAATCAAAGCCTTGCCTCTTTCTCAGACAAATAGTTGATCTGCACAGTTTTCCAACCTGTCTAATGCTGTTTATCCTTCTGTCAGTGTCCCTGACTGTCTGAGATCATGAGTACTGACATACTGTACAGTATAGGAAAAACAAACAGACCTATATTTATTATTTATATTTATTAGTTACTGTAATATTCATATTATTATTTTTATTCTTTATATTTATTATTGAGTCAGTTTTTTAGGGTCAGCCACTTTATTAGGCAGCCCTATGGCCACTTTATTAGGCACTATATTTGTTAGGTACATTTGTGGCTGGCCAGCCACTTTGTTAAGTACACCTGTGGCTATCCACTTTATTAGGTACATCTGTGGCCAGCCACTTTATTAGGCACACCTGTGTACCCAACTACCTGTGTACACTTTTGTACCTAATGAAGTATACATATGCCTTACCAAAGACAATGCAACAGGCAATGTTTGGCAGTAGCAACAATCCCACTCCAGTTTCTTCAGACACTGTATCTTCGCACCGGTGGTCCTCATAATTATTTCTTTTCTTTATCAGTGAATATTTTTGTTTGAGAGAGGTCTGGCCAAAAATGTGCTCAGTATGTTATTTTATCAAGTGAAGTGCCCCTTCAGTTGAATTCAACTCCAGAAAATTATAAAAAGGGAAAAACACAGATTCACTCGTGAAATTAAGCTGAGGGCAGCACACCAGCTGCTGCTGTAATGAGGGTCCTTGTTTTTACTACTAGTTGTTAACCTTAAACTGCCCACCAGAGTATCCACATACCCAACCTGTAAATACAATGAAACCAAGCATCCATGGCTCCTTGCTAAAATAGTCTGGGAACATGTTTTTAAAACCTCATTAAAGGTTATTGGAGTATGGTTAATGGGTCTTTGTCTGTTCTGCTTCTACATATCTACTTTAGTTACTCTAAAGTCAAACCTATTGCAATGTAATCTCTGATTTCTTCCTACATGGCTATACCTGCTGCTGCTTTGTGCTAATAAACTTATCAGGATCGTATGAGATCAGTTGCAGTAATTCACTCACTGCTAATCAGTGGTGCCAGCTGCAACTGAGCCTCCTCAGTGTTTTCTGCAAATACACGGGTTACATATCATCTCCAAAAAGCTCTATTTTCTTCTAGACTAGCCAAAGATGCCTGTGTGATAAGAGGAAAGCAGGATACGAGCAGAGGGCGGACATGAGAGAGGCTGAAGGATTTACAGAGGTTTAGTGGGGTAAAATTAGAGACGACCTGTAGCTCTTAGTGTTACGCTTGGGAAAATATTTTAATGAGGAAATATAGCAATCACATGGTGATGTAACACGCAGGTTGCCATAAGTGGGAGGTGACTGATTAGTTGCAGATGCCTCCAGTGAGCCTCAACCCTCAGAGAGGGTGTGCAGAGAAAATGTGTTACATGTGGCACAGACGGTTCAGCTTTTCACTATAGCCTCTTGGAACCTCGGCTAACCATAAGATTTGTCTTCTTCTCGCAACATTGTTGGGAAAGATTTCAGAAAAATGCCATGTTTTCATTGTTGAGCTAACATGCTTTCAAACTGTCTTCACAGATAACAGACAAATCTGGAGAAACAGCCCAACTTTGCAAAGTGTAAACCAAAAATGGCTGAAATTAGCAGAAAATTTTGATTTTTAGACCTGAGAAGTATTTTGCAAAAATATGAAACTTTTTCTTTCAATCATGCAAAAATTATTTGATATTATGTCAGAAATTCAACACTTACAAAGTTTTAAGATTTAAGAACTTGTAATTTTTTGCTGAAAAATATCCATATAATATCCATCCATCCATATATTTTTTGCCACTTATCTGGGTCCAGGTCCTGGGGACAGCAGTCTAAGCAGAGACGCCCAGACCTCACTCTCCCCAGCCGTCTCCTCCACCTTATCTGGGGGCATTCCCAGCCAAGAGACATAATCTTTCCAGTGTGTCCTGGGTCTGCCCCAGGGTCCCCTCCAATGGGACATGTTCCAAAAACCTCACCTCATCCCAATCAGGTCCCGGAACCATCCCTGATTTTATTCTTTCTGAAAAATACAAAGTAAAAAAGAGTAATTATTAAATAAACCAGTACTCAGAGTCATAAGCCAAGCTAGCAGCTCAGTTTTCAATTGTTAAATTCTAACATCAGCATGCTAACATGTTCACATTTACCATGGAACATGCTGATGTTAATCAGAAAATTGATAACCATATTTATCATACTAACAACAAACCAATGAGAATCTTAATCTGTGTTTTTTTGCAGGTGTTTTTCCATTAACCAAAGTGTCAGACAACTTAGATGTTGAGCTGATTTTGGAGTAGATGTAAACCCCAACAAGTATAGTATAGAATCGATCTTTTGTCCATAAAATCTGAAAAGACCCATGTAAGTGCCTTTCAACTGAAGAGTGCAGTCTGGACACATTTTCAGTTTTTCCTCTCAGTTGCTGCTTATTTTCACTTTTCACTTTGGTTTGGTTAGGTCTGGGAACCAAAATTACTTGGTTAGTGTTGGGAATGGATCATGGTTTGGATTCAAATATACCCTGTTGCAGAAAGTTCTGACTCATCTAAAGTTGATGACACCAGCACACATTTTATGTACAGCTATTCACATGGCTGTTTTAGGTCACTTACCTTTAAAACTTAGGTCACAATAACAGCTTGCACAAATGACTTATGGGTTTTCTGGGAAAGAACAGGTTTGAAAACCCAGTGGATCGGCTAAGTCATTCATCCTCTGGGCAACATGAATATTTGTACAAAATTTTACACCAATCCTTTGAACCGCTGTTGGGATATTTAAGTAGACTGTCAATCTCTCCCTTGTTAAAACTGCCCTATTTTGCAGTGACACAAGCAAGTAGAACATTTAACTTATCATTACCTTATCAATAATGAAGTAATTATAAGTGTTTATTTTTCATTTCTGAGTGAAAATGGTGCCCATTGAGTGTAGTAAATAATTATAATGTGATGTTTCTCACAGGCAGCTGACAGCAGACTGAGCTGAGTGTGTTGTTGTTCCTCTCTGGGTCTTGCTTTAAATGACCAAGGCCCATTAGAGCTGAGGAATGTTAATAAGCTTGAGTGTTTAGGGGAAGGCAGATGATCAAACTTTTTTCAGCATCAGTGCACTGATGGAGTGACACAGTGTAATAAAACCCACACAGGACGTATAACAAAGTTGTGCATACCGAACATGTCCAGTACAGACTAAAGTGCTATAAAAACAGCTGGGAGTTATCTTCCTTTACTCTGTGGTGGGGTGAGAGTTAATTGAGATTAAATGTTGGTTTTTATTTTCAGCTATTTCTTTATTATTGTGTCAGAGTGATTACATAATAATACTACTGCCACAGACTCATAAGCCAATCATAATAAACTATAACATCTTTACCATACAGTGTGAACTGTGGTTTCCATTCAATTTAACTATATAAGTATAATAAAGCCATGTCTAAATTGTTGTAGACCTCAGAAGTAGATCTCAGAGTCACAGCTTCTAATCTCTGAAATAATAACTGAATTGTGCTTGTTATCACAATTGTAAGGTGGTCGTGCCGCAGTGTGGATGTTGGCTGGGTTTCCAAGTAGCCATTCCCAACTTTTTTTTATATTTTCAGGGTTCTGATTGGATCTCCGCTGTCAGGACAGCCAGCTAAAAGAACCGGAGACGTCTATAAATGTCCTGTAGGGAGGGCGAACAACAAGTGCGTCAAACTGGAGCTGCCAGGTAAGAAAACTGTGTGTGTGTGTTCAAGTGTGTGTGTTCAAGTGTGTGTGTGTGTGTGTGTGTGTGTTCAAGCTCTATACAGGTTTTAGCATTTGCAGTTCTGAAGGACCAATGAATTCATGCTATGGCGAGATGTCCGTCTGTCCCTCTGCCTGTCCACAATTCACAAGAATCACTACTCCTCCTGCAGTATTGGTCAGATTTTGATCAAACTTACACATAATGATCACTTAATGGGTCTTCACTCAAAATGTGCTCAAGGTCATATTTGTTATTTTATTGTATGTTTTATGTTGTTTTTCCATTTTCACAGCATGACCTTCATGCACACTACATATAATTGTACCAAATTCTCACTCCTAATGTACTGAACAATATTCAATTTAAACCACTTAGCGAAGTTGATAACATAAGATTCTTGATGTTGAAAAATTTTGTGTGCACAAAATGGAATCAGAATCAGAATCAGAATACTTTATTCCAGAGGAAATTATGTGGTCACAGTTGCTCCAGGACAGTAAGAAATATCACCTTGTTAGACATGCAACATACCACTTGTTTCCTGTAAGATGGTGATCATGTGATCATTGTATTGGTCATGATCATGGAGGATGTGGTTCTTTTGGTTGACTCCCACATTAGGAAGGTGTGTTTGGGGCTTTGCTATCACCATTATCATCAGTAATATAGTCAATGCTATGACATGGTGATGCATTCACATATTTTCATGCCTTTAATGGTCATGGTTAATATTAATATGCAGTCATAATACTCCTGAACTCACACACTTGAATTTGGTGGAGTACAAGACCAATTTATCCTGGATATGACCGTTAATGTTAATGCACTAAGGATTTTGTTATGACCCCATTATATTTTTTGCTCATATGTTTTACCTTCTCTTCCTGTCGTGTGAATACTTCCATTTTGACCAATAGGAATGCAATGCATCCTTCCTCACACAGTATGGTGAAATTAGAGATAACCTAAAGGATAGAAAACCAATGCTGATACCTTTTTATTACAGCTAGCTTTAAGGTTTTCTGCAGTTTGCGCTATAGTAGCTCTTCTGTAGAACCAGCCTTCACTAACCATGGACATCAGTATTCTTGGGCACCCATTACCTAGTTGCTAGTTTACCTATTGTCCTTCCTTGGACCACTTTTGGTAGGTAATTACTAGTGCCAAGGCTGAAAACCAGTCATCTAGCTGTTACAATTTGTCCCTTATCAAAGCCACCCTTAGATATACACTATATATATGGGCAAAAGTATTCCCTCCCCACCTCTTAACCTCTGAATTCAAGTGTTTTCAGTGCCATTGCCACAGGTGTATAAAATCAAGCATCATTCTAAAGAGCTTACTGAATTCAAGCGTGGTACTGAAATAGGATGCCACTGTTGAAACTCTAAGTGGTATTATTACAAAAGTCCATAACCATGTAAAGTTACATAGCTGCTGATGAGACACTTTAAGCTGATGCTTGTAGTGTCTTTTTTCCAGATCTAACTTCATAATAGATTTAAAGTTTTCCAGCACAGGCGAGTGAGGCCAAACCGTAATGATTGAATTTGGTGGTTGTTGTCTCATAATTTTTAATGACACTTCCACCCAACTAGTAAAATTAAGAGGTGGTTATGCCATGACCATAATGAAATACTGGCAAGAAAATCCAACACTCACAATTGTCCCTGCCTCCAACACACATGATCAGATACTGTCATTCCCACAGCCTCATAATTAATGTTGCTCCAGCACCATTACTGCTTCAGGGCTTTCTAACATGTGGTTAATGTGAAAAGGTCTGGTTTAATGCAAAACCAAACTATGATTCCTGGACCTAACAAGGTGTCTAAATCTAACCAAACTGGAACTGAAAGCACTCAGTTCTGTGTTTGAAACAACCATCCACTACAACCTCTTTTCTAGACACACTTTGTCACTCGATAAAAGAAAACAACATGGTGATCATTCATCATTCAGCTGCGTATTATGTCCCGTATCTTCACAAGTGTCATTGTAACAGATAATCCATGTTATTCACTTCTTGGCTGATTAGTTTATATGTGTGCATGAACATGTGCATGAGGGAACCTTAACTGCTGGTGTGCATTGGAGAAGATCTCAGTTGGGGGGGGGGTCCTGATGTGTATTTAAGTTAACTTTATATCTGACTGGGTCTTCTGGGGAGGAAGCTGGGCCCATCTGAACAGGAAGACAGTAAATAAACAAGGTTTTAATGTTTCATCCTTCCTATTTATCTAAATTAAATAGATAAACACAACTTAGCTGCCGGTCAGTAGTCTGCAAAGCCTCTATTAGTGCTTGTCTGTGTGTATATAATAACTGAGTTGTATAATATCTGCTGTGTGTACAGCAGATGTGCAACTTTTAGAGACTGATACTTCAGTACTTTAGCACAGCTGCCTTGGTCACCTTAAAATGCCCAAGTAAGCACTTTAACAGTTTGCCTGCTATTGGTAAATTACTGGCTTTAAGTGCTGATCAGTTGGAATTCCCCATTCAGAAGTGGAGAGTGCTATATTTGCTTTATCTTGGATGAATTAGAAAAAAAGCTTAAATCTCACAGACACAAGTTTTTTCTGGAAAACATCCAGTAGGAATCTGGAGCCAGACCACTCAGAAACAAACTAGGAGGAGTTTAAATGATGACAACAGTGTGGTTTTATTTTATTTTTTTAAGTGAAACTAAACAGGATAAGCAACTGCATGATCTGTTTGTTTCTCTAGGATCACTTGATGAATATATAAAGTATTCTTGAGTATTTCTGAACAGTAGAAAAACCTTGTGCAGCTCAACAGGATGTGTTCATGTTAATGTTTTAATGAAGGAAAGGGCTTGTCACTCATCTGTAACTCTTAATCATTTCAGTCTATGCCCACTGACGACGCCTTACTGTCTCTTACTGCCACATCTGTCTCCATAATGGATTTACACTTTCCCAGCACAGATGAGCGAGGCCAAACCATAATGAGCAAAGTTAGTGGTTGTTGTGTTGTAATTTTTAATCACTCTTCCATCTGACCAGTAAACTGAGAGCTGGTTATGCCATGGCCTTTATGAAATACTGGCGAGAAAGTACAACACCCACAATGTTTGGGTTGGCTACTAAACAGGTCTGTAGTATATTTACCATCTTAGAAAATTGAAACCAAATGACAAACATAATGTCTCAGTTGTATGAATGCAAAGTGAGCCTGCAGTCTTATAAGGTGGAGATTTCTTTTCTTAAGGTAATATATACTAATCCAAAAAAAGAAACACGGGTTTGGGTTTCAAATAGCTTTTATTGAAAAACATTATAATATATGTACGCAGAAGATATTTAAGATGATGCAAGCAGTCACCCATCTGTGGATCAGCTACACAAGGGTCCGGATCTGTTGTTGAGGAATTGCTCTCCATTCCTGGATGAATGCAGCCTACAGCTGTGCAGTGGTCATTGGTTGTGGCTGCCTCTGATGAACACGTTGACTCAGCATGTGCCAGGCTTGTTCAATAGGAGACATACTGGGACTAAATGCTGGCCAAGGAAGTGTCTGGATATCCTTCTGATCCAGAAAGGCAGAGTGGGGGCAGGCATTGTCCTGCTGAAACAGCCACATGGTGAGGTGGGTGCTGCCGCAAGAATGGCACAAGTACAGGTTGGCGCACCTTATCTTGGTATCTCTGTCACCAAGATTTCCACCAAGAATAATTAGATCAGAAGTGGTATTCTCATGAACATGCAGGGCTGCCGCAACAGCTCAGACACACATGCCAGCATCCAGCATGCCAATAGCCTAGCCTCGGTCAAGTTCAGTCAGTTGTGATATGCTGCCACTGATGACAATACTGTGTATTAACTGTTTGTGTGTGTGTGTGTGTGTGTGTGTGTGTGTGTGTGTGTGTGACATCTGGCTTAAGAATGCAGTAAGCTGAACCAATTCAGAGGTACATAAGTGAGTTCAGTTGTGTTCAGTAAACCAATTATCAATCTCACCACTGAATTAATCAGCCATAACTGAAAACTACTCACATAACATGTTTGGGTATTCTAAGAGATTAAAATGATGTACTGACAAATGGATTTAAAGCGAAGATTATATGAAAAAAAAATCAAATCAATGTGTTAGTGATTATGTAGCTCATTTGCTATATTAATAATTAGTTCACTGTGAAAACTTAATGCAATTTATATCCACCATCTAGGAAATCACAGGTATATAGTTAGGAAAAAGCCAATTTACAAACTGGCATTTCTTTTAAATTTGCAAGAGGTAAAACCAGAGCGGGAGGGACTCTGTGATAGGTCCAGTTTGTTCCAATTGTTAAGCGTTACTGAGGACACAGCTTGTATTTTTGTCTGCAGCTTGTTCCAGTCCCACATGGACATCATGAGGTGCAGGGTCCTGATCTGTGTCATGGGAGTTAAGAAATAAGGAAAGGTCACTTTACAAATCAATTAATTCCCACTCCTCAGTTTATTGTCGTGTTAAAATGTGTTTATGTAAGAGAAGGATTTTTTTTTCCTAAAGTCAGCAGGGAGTCTTGAACAGCTCCAATGTGCTGCCTTTATTTAAATTAGTGGGTGTGTGGAGAGGAAAAAAAGGAAAAAGTCACACAGAAAGGAAGGATTGGGCAAAATTTAACTTACTAACTACTAACAGATGCGTATGTGCTAATGGCAATCAAAAGTTGTTTCACATCAAAATCACCTCTCAGGGAGCTAGATTCAAAATTGAAAAGGCATGTTTCAGAGAATGTGTGGATCCTCAGAAGGAAAAACTAATTCCTATCCAAAGCATTCCCAAGCTGCTAATTTTAGCCACATGTTGGGATTGCTTAATGATTCCCCTATTTTTTTTCTCCTTCACTTTAAGTGAGCTGTTTACCAACAAAATATTTTTCTTGAGCTCTGTATTCTTTGTTAAAAAGCCATAAGCTACACACAGAGGGGCCACATGGTAAAGCAATGAAGCAAACTATATTTAGTCTCATGTCATTCTTTGGGATAGGGAGCTCTCTTCTTGTGGGAAAATGAAAAAGAGAAATTTACCCAGCTGTTCTTCCTCTGTGCTGCTCTCTGTTTGTCTCACTCTGTTATTCATGTTATTCATCTAGTTTTTTTTTTATTCTTTTTTTTTTTGTTTTTAGAAAACACGACCATTCCCAACTTGCGTGAAGTCAAGGAAAACATGACCATGGGAAGCACACTGGTGACGAATCCCAAAGGAGGATTTCTGGTAAGCAGGAAGTGCTCTACATTTTCTATACCAAACAGAAGAAGAAAGACTGATCTTTGCATATTTGCTGCAAGAAAACGCAGCAGCAAATTTACAGTATGTTCACTAAACCTTTGGCCCCTATGGAAAAATCTGGCTTCGTGTCCTGGGAATGTAACAGGATACTGTGAATCAATTGTACTAATGCAGAAGTGTGTAAACATGTAGGGATGTGCTTAAGAACTCTAGTAAAACTTTATTTCAACCTGAGGATAAGATTACCAAGGTGTCAAAATTACAGGGACAGTAAATGCATGTTTATGCAACTTCTTAAGTGGTCCAAGAAAGAAAATCTAGAAATGTGAGGTGGAGATGCAATGTGCAACTGAAGCCTGAACCCTTAATGTGATTTACACGACACATTAACATAACTCTTCAACACCATGTCCGTATTTATAAGGAGGAATTGAACACCCATCAGAGTTAAGGCAAAACATTTGGTATAAATTGGGCTGCCAGACAAATATATGAGATGATAATGCCAGCTGGACTGCATGTGTGTTTGGTTGTTTACTGAATATTTACAATGCTAATATTTTGCTGTGCCACTCAGTATGTCTGTCTGTTGAGCCACCACAGTGGTGCACTGATTTTCTCAAGCAATATTATATAGACTGATATGGAATCTTATATAAAATCGAATGGTCCCCAAAGAATGAATCTTTTTCGGTAATTAGCAAATGTTAAAATGCCAATAATAAGAATCTAATGTAGTGACAATGCTAAGCAGGCCCATGTTTCTGGGAATTCTAGCATACTGACATTAACAATTATCTGAAAGCATTGTTAACCTAACCTAACTGTAGAGCTTGACCGATTTATCACTGCGCTATAAATCGGAATTGGCATTTATAACTGCCAATAAATGCAAATTTAAAAAGTAAATAAGAGATGGAAGACGCACTTTTCAACCATGTTAAGAGTGTTGATGTCACATAGTTTTTCTCTTGACATTTATTACTAAGCATTTAAACAAATTTTACTAAACAGTAAGTGTGTGTACACATGTACTATATCCACATAAAAAAAACATATATACTCAAAATTATGTCAAGTATATTAAAATGGGTTTTAACAGGGCAAATAACAAAAGCCTGCACTTTGCACTTATTTTTACTGCACTACAAACTTCTTAAAGTACATTTAAAAAGAACTGAGAAGACAAAATGAATATATACAAAATACAATACTATTCACTTAAAAGTAAATACTGCCCAGAGCATGAGCTGCCTTAATGGAGGTTTGCGAGGAGTGCTTCTTGTTATGTATTCAATTACCTAATAGATTTAATTACTCAATAATTGAAGGTTCCTCTGTTCTGTCTGCTTTTCTCTGTTAAGAACAGTCTGAATCAACCTCTGGTGGGGTTTTTTTAATAGTCTCTCTCTGTGTCATTCTCAGTTTGAGTAGTTCTTTCCTCTTGGTTTCTGTCTTCAGTAGCCCTGAACCTATCATCCATGGCGTCATAGTAGTGGAAAGCTAACCAGTCACAGCCTTTGAGTCTCAGTTTGTTTGTATGCGTGTGTGTCCTGTTTCCACAGGCGTGTGGTCCTCAGTATGGCTACATGTGCGGGCAGCAGCAGTTCATCTCAGGAGTTTGTGCAAATGTCAGCTCTTCCTTCCAGATCCTCAACTCTTTTTCAAAATATCAAGGTACGGTACAGCAAATCTGCTCAAGATAGGACGTCATCTATACAAATTGTCTGTCTGGAATGAGAGATTGTCATCTACTCGTCATACTAGTACCACCCAAGACCCTGACTTTAAACTCACACTCCCTCAGCGAAGAGAGAGATTACAGCATTTGTCTTAATGTAAACTTGTCTGTGACCCTCCTATCCCTCTCATGTCCAGCCCAGCCCATCTGCTGCATTGTATGCCCAAGTTAGGAGACAGTTTACTTGGTCTGCATGGCGTTTCCCTGGAAGGAAACAGCTTTGAAAGAACCCTAGAGTAAACAGTCTACAGTCATTTTCTCTTTCTGATTCTCTCAGTTTTTCTGAATCACCACTACGTTACCAGAAGAAAGCATGCAAACAAACTTTTCATATACTGCTCATGCTCATATAATCCATTAAAATTACTTAGCACATTAAAATATCCAAAGTGTTTATCATATATTGATTTTATCATTAATGAATGACAGTAAAAAATTTTTTTAAATTAACTGATTATAAGTAGTTCCTACATAGTCACTTCTTGCCTCAAGTGAGAACACTTAATTCTCCTGTTCAGGTTTCTGCATTGAATTTAAAGGTTTAAAATGAATATTTACACTGAATATTTACAACCAGATTTCACGACACTTCAACTCTAGTTCCTCCTCAGGTAAATCAGGATGACTGCCTTCCTCTGCTTTTACAAAAGATGTTTTTGTACCTTTTCATTTGTATTATTATCTGCTACATAGGTAATTGGCCTTACTAATAGACCTTTACCCCCCTGCAACCACAAAGCAGTATCATCTTGTGAACTGAGTACATAGGTCTGCCACCTTCTCAAGCAAAACTGATTTTTAGTTCATTTAGCTGAAGGACCGATGAGCTCATGCCATAGCGATACGTCCATCTGTCCATCCACAATTCACTCCTACTCCTCCTGCAGTATTGTTAGAATTTAATCAGACTTGCACACAATGATCACCTGATGGTTCTTCACCTAAATTGTGCTCAAGATCAAAGTCATATTTGTCATTTTACATTTTCACAAGAATCACTACTCTTAACCTAGGTCAGGGCTGGTGAAGAACTAGGGGCATGGTTTAGGCGTAGCAGCTGATCCTGGTGGGCGACAATAGGACAATAACCTGGTTCACCAACATGATCAGAATAATTTCCCATTTTTATGAGTGAAGTCAATTCACAATGCTCCATTTTTGCTTTTCCTATAATCGCTATTCCTATTGTGCTTGCAGATTCTCTTCTTGTAGATGGTAGACCTACCGCTAATAGTGCTGCATAGCAAATCATCAGACAATATCTATGTTTCATAACAGGCAGACTTGTAAACTACAGACCAACCTAGTGGTGAATGAGATTAATTTGTCTTGGATATGACTGTTTGTGAGCCTCCTAAACTTCTCAATGGATTTTAATTCTCATCCGTTTTGTGCAATAGAGCCAACCAGTGACAACAAAACATCACCTTCTTTCCATAATTCAAACAACGAATTGTGCTGGATCAAGAACCAGATGAGCTACCAATGTTCTGGTTGATTTGTTTGGTTTTTTTTGTATAATTTTTAAAATGCCTGAAATTTCAGTAATAATCTAGTAAAAACAACAGTAAAAAGCCTTAAATATTAATAAGAAAAACATAATTTTAAATGTGCAGCCCTCCCTAACCTCCCACCATCCACACCTTCTCAAACACACACACACACACACACACACACACACACACACACACTGATCTACATTATTACATTTTGATTCGGAGCTTGTCTGTTTATCGTGGGCACAAATAAACAGGAAGAAGACTGGATATGTTACATAATCTGATGTCTTACTTAGGAGAAAAATCAGCAATTAAATGTACTTGTGTAGACCAGCCAAAAGAAAGAGATGCAAAAATCAGAAGTCCAGTCTCAGCTTTCAACATGCCTTTTAGTGCTTACAGAGAGAAAATGAAAACTAAGCTCACCCTTTAATTAAATGTAATTTTTGGCTTTGTTCCAGAGTGCGGGAAGGAGATGGACATTGTAATCGTTCTGGATGGATCTAACAGTATCTACCCCTGGTCGCGTATCCAGGAGTTTCTTCATAACTTCACTGGGAGACTTGAGATTGGACCTAAACTCACACAAGTCAGTTGCACTATTTAAAGAACACATTAAAAAAGTAAATTCTCGTTGGATCTACAGTACTTTGTAAAAGTCTTTAACCAGAGTCATCTGTTATTTCTTCATTTTTTGCTGAAATGTGCAAACATACATGAAAATATATAAGGCAGTATCAAAGGCAAAAGCAGAGTTTATACAATTCTAATGGCCTGAAAGTAAATATTTGGTATGACCACCTTTATTCTTCAACACAGCTTAAACTCTCTTAGGCAGCTTTCTTCTAATTTCTTTAAGTAGTCTTCAGGAATAGTTCTCCAGGCTTCTTAAAAGACATTCAAAGCCCTTCTTTGGATGTTGGCTGCCTTTTGTTCCGTTCTTTGTCAAGATGATCCCACACTGCCTCAACAATGTTGAGGTTCAGGCTCTGTGGAGGCCAATCGATGACTGATAGTGTTCCATTGTATGTTTTTCTATGGTCGATCAAAATCTGACTTTACGTTCATAATTCCATCAATTTTAACAAGATCCCCAACACCACTGGCTGAAATGCAGCCCCAAACCATGACAGAGCCTCCACCATGTTTTACAGATGGCTGTAGACACTCACTGCTGTACCTCTCTCCTGACCTCCTACATACATATTGATGACCATTTGTACCAAAAATTTCAAAGTTGGATTCATCACTCCTTAAGACCTGTTAGCACAGGTTTTTAGTCCACTTCTTGTGTAATTTGGCATACCTTAGCCTATTCTCCCTGTTTCCCTTCCTGACAGCCACCATTTCTGATGAGGCGTCAGT
>VUQS01055253.1:0-11209 GCA_015108495.1 Heterochromis multidens | reverse complement strand
GTCGTGTGCTCCCGTGTCCATGTTTCCCAGTGTCAAGTCCACGAGTGTTAGTCTGTGTTTTGTTGTGTTATCACTTCCTGTTTTACTTTGATAATCCCTCGTGCCTTATGTGTTATGTTCAGGTTTACTTTCTCCATCTTGTTATACTATGATTTGGCTCACCTGTGTTCCCTAGTGTTCTCAATCTCCCTGATTCCCTTGTGTGTATTTAAGCCCTGAGTTTTCCTGTGTTCTTTGTTCCGTCGTCGTCATCCCTCTCCAGGTTGTGTGCGTTCCATGTTTCCTAGTGCCTCCGTGCTTCCATGTCTCCTAGTGTTCCCTAGTTTTTCCCAGTGTTTATTTTGCATTCCCAGTTTCTCGTTTTGCCTGCCTCGTCAGGAGTTTTGTTTGTATTTTGGGTTTATTTTCCACTCCAGCAATAAACCGCTGTTGAGTTAAGTTTGTTTCCGAGTCCTGCATTTGGGTCTTCACCCCACCTCACATACAGCCAAACCACGACAGTGATTGAAGGGACCAGCATAAAATAATGAAAGAAATGGACAGAATAGAGCAAACTCACACTGATTCATAACCCGATCTGATCTCAAGTGAGCCTGACCAGCAAAACCACTGCATAATATAACTATAAAACATAATATCTTAATGTTTCTGAAAGATTTCGCTATTCATTTACAATTTACAGATTACAGTGGGTCTAATAAGGGACAAAATTACTTATTATTTGAACAACCTATTCAATGATCCATCCAACCTATCAAGATTCTGAAATACCTTTAACTTTCTGTTCATTTCCACTCCTGTGCAATAATGTATTTTATCGAAAATGTTTAATTATGACTTTTCAGCAGTGTTCATACTTTGCTATTATCTCATCCCATTTCAGGAGTGTCAACCATATGGCCTGCAGGCCAGAAGTGGCCCACCACAGGATCCAATTCAGCTCAATGGATGGTTTTGCAGAGAAAAAAAAAAGTAGGGAAAGGAAGAGAGGGAGGTGTACAAAGGAGAAGCGAAAGAAAGATAGGCTAAGACCCCTAGAAAGGCCTGCATTTATACACATACTCACCCTCCATGTCACTAAAGAACACTTAGCTACAACTTGACCCCAGAGTCATGTTTACATGGAAGCCAGTAAAGCGGTGCCAGAGAAGGTCTGCACTTGGTCATGTTCATATACCCCACCCCCATTAAACGACTAGTGGGGCCTTAATCACCTGAATGCTTAATTTAGCTAAGGAAAGCAGAACTAATGTACATAGTGCTATAAGAGGCTCAAAAGGACTGTAGCAAGAGAAGAGAAGAAAAAAAAAGAAAAGTCTGCCAACTTCCTGCATTGTGGCTTTCTGATGTTTGTCAGTAAACTGTGGCTTCAAACATGATTTTCCCTTAAAAATAAATATAGAAAAGAAACAGGATCACCTCATTGTCAAGCCACTCAGAATGAATGATCAAATAAGCTATTATTCAACACTTCTTGTGCTATAAATAGTCTTTACTTGTCATGTCCAGGATTTGATACTAAAACCCTTGAGATCAGGCTGTGAAGGCTGACAAAGACTGAATAAAGCCCAGAGAGGCGTTTTCAATAATACCCCTTCAAACAGCAGTTCCTATTTGAGGATTTTCTTTTTATTTGTTTGTCTTTTTATCCCCCCCAAAACTGCTGTTACAGTTGACGAGCTGCTGTATTCATCATTTCTCATATTGCGTTGTGTCACTCGGAGGTGAGCAGCATGGATAATCAAGCAAATCATGAGGCTGGAAGAGAGCAATTTTTGTGCATTTGGGACCAGTGCTTCACTGTGTTTCTGTCCTGTCCTTTTTATTTATTTTTTGTTTTTGCTTTTTTTTGTGTGTGTATGTATTTGTCTTCCTGTGGGTCATTTCTGGACTGCACGTACACTGTAGGAGGACAAAATTACACACGCTGATGCCGAACATAAATGCTGAAATGTGCAGGCAAAAACAGCATTTTTTATATGTCATTTCCTCTTGTCAGTTTTATGTTGTTCTCATTCTCCAGTGCCTAAGGCAAGTGATGAATAGGTAACATGCTAGAGTGCATGTTTTCACCATGTTTATCTTTAGTGTTGGGGAATATGAGCAAGGGCCCAGTTGTTGTACAAGTGGCCCCACTCTCATCATCCATAAATATAATTGTAAATGGTCCCAAGGATCAGTCATGACATTACAGAATTTTCCAAGCAAACACGAGTAATGATCCACCCAGTGGGGGCCTCCTGGGGTTCACTATGTTTAACAAACTCAAGTTATTTAACAATCTCTTACTGTTTACTAAAGCCATTCCCTAAACAGTGATTAAAACAGGACATGACAGGCCTGTCACACCTTGGATTTCAACACGTGCCTCAGTGGTGGGCATGAGGCTGAGGGTATCTTCTCAAAACCCCAAAAGAAAGTGCAAAATGTATGGAAAGAATTTGATAACATAACCTTTACTGCAAGTGGCAAACCTTATATCCATTTGTGACTGTGTATGACACCAATCTAAGCTTGGGGAGTATTCACAGAAATGCTACTGCATTTTCCCAGAATAGACAACTGTTGTCTTACGGCTTCCAGAGCACAGTGCCATTCATATACGAACACAATGTATTCTAATCCTAGGGCGTTATACAAACTATTTTTGTCAGATCCCTGCTGGGTCTCCCTCTTGCATGCACTACTATAATATCGGCCAGTGTGAGATAACAGCCTTTGCAAAGACACCTAAAAAGTCCATATTAGGTGGTTGGATGGGTAAGAGTGGCATGAGTCATTGGTTTGTCAGCCAGGAGACCCAGGTACCTATTTTATCGAGACCTTTGCCTTTGGTCTTTGTTTGGCTTTTTTTCCTCTTGCTGAGTTGTGGCATTTTTAAACTCACTTTTTTCCCCTTTCATTTTCATGTCCTGGTTAGGGTTAGGAACTAAAAACTACTTGGCTGAGGCCAAGGGTGGGCAGAGGGCCATACTGGCTTAGATAAACTAAACAAAGGACCACAGATTGACTTAATTCAGCACTATGTGTGGCATGTTTTACTTCAGTTGTTCAGTCTCTCTGAATTTATTTGGTAGGCATAACAGATTATAGTAGATTTAGTTCCAACTTTCTGTTAGAAAAATGTTAAGTTTTAGTGTCAGTATGGAATACTCTGACATAAACCAGTCCCTAATGCTTTTATTCTTACTCCAATAGCAATTATATGAAAACTGTATATTGAAGACGTTTTGTAGCTATCTGAAACTTTAATACCACTACAGTATAGACATGCAACTGCAACTGAGATCATCACCTTCCTGCAACACCATGAAATCATGACATCCAAGGTTAAATCATTGAGCACAAAAGACAGAGGTTTAGCCGTCAGCCAAGAGCTGTAACATGTTGTAGTTCATCACAGCTAATTTTTTTTTTTGCACATAGGCTAAGTGACCTTACCTGTAATCAGGTTAAATAGCATTATAGACTTATTACAATCTTTTGCTTAGGGATGCAATAATGTTATGATGCCTTTTAATTAATTTTGAGGGGTTGCTTAGTTTTCCTTTTAGGATGTCTAGCCCCTGGACTCAGATGTGGTTTAGGTACTAACAACTAAACCTAATTATGGTCAGATTTAGGAAAAGATTGTGATTTGGGTTAAACTTGACAACAGTTTGTACTTCTTCCCCAGCTCTCTCTCCCCATCTTTCCTGTCTATGCTTCATTGCTAAACTGTCAAATAAAGGCAAAAAAGGTTTTTTAAAATAAATCTTTAAAAAACAAAACTTGACAACAGTAACCTTGCTCATTGACAAATGATGAGATGGGAGTGACCAATCCCTCTTACTAATGAGCCATGCCAGAAGCTTTGACAAAACAACATTAACTAACACCATGGGAATGAAAAGCAGTTGAATAGCACCAGAAGACAACACTAAGAATGAGCGCTATTTAGTCGGAGAAACACATTTTGCAACAGGTGGTAAAAGTTAAACACATTTACAGCACAAGCGTCATTGCTTACACACAATAACTCAAAATTGTTTACATGTGATGAAACCAATACATAGGCTTTAAGCCAACTTAGAGTACATATGTGGTACAGGGGCATTTAGGGTCAGTTCAGACAATCAAACAATCTGAGATGTGGGCATTCCTACAGGGCAAGCAAGGTGTCAGTGCTTTCCCAGTGAAATCTAAAAAAAAACAAAAACAAAAAAAACCAGACATCAATCAAAACATACCAAAATAAAAGTGCCTCTCTCCTTACACCTCAAACAGCATTCTGTCACATAAGGAATTCCATATTGCCTGTTAATTACTGCCATCTAGCTTTTCTCTTTTCTGTCATTTTTATAGGCATGTCCGTGACTATTTTCTGGTTGTTTGTGCATGTGCATTGTGGACAAGACAATTTGAAAGCCTCTTAATTCAGCTGTGATTTTTTTTTTTTTGTTACTTTATTATTATATTTTAATATACTTTTATTAATCAAGGTGTAGGCCTTTTTTTTCTGAGCTCATGAGAAGCTGATTTTTAGAGATATGTTGTCCTCATAGGACAGTCACACAAAAACATGATTTTATAGAATATGATACATTACTGTTAATTAAACCAAATATAAATTATTTAAAATGAGCTCAACCTTAAACATATGGGGTATCACCCTCTCTGTTCGACTCTCTGTAAGTTACTACACACCACTGATCTATGAGGTGAAGGAGGAAGACCACATGTAAGAGATAGTGGAAGAGAACAAGGAGAAAAATCATAGTTTATGGCATAACACTTATGAAACATGCCATAAATATAAAACACTAACTAATGCTGCAAAATATGTTCTTTTTCTATTTCCTATATGGAAATAAGGGACAAAGGACAAGAAGTACAACTCAGTCTTTGCAGATTTTCATGGTTTTCAGTATTATTTTTGCTGGCTGTGTTTACGATCTGAAAATATTGTTTGGCTTGGAGCTGAGATAAAACTGTTTTGATGAGTTTGGTTTTGCCAAAAGAGTCTGATGTTTTCTGAATATAGTTTGTGTAAAATTGTGTTTTGTGTTTACAGTTTTGAGAAAAGCATGGAAGGTTTCAAGAAATGTGTCCTAACAGATGTGAAAAGCTACAGTACACTGGTATAGACATTTCAGTTTGTATTGGATATGAAATTGCAGAGCAAAGAGAAAGAGGCAAAACTCAATGTACTGCGCCTACAGTGTGTCTTGTAATTTTAGAAAGGATTGGAGGTGTGTGCACCTCCAGTTACTAAAGCCACTTTTATTGTATTTTTTGTGCTCTGTTGTGTATGGACCAGTACAAATGTGGTACAAAGCCTAATGTTTACATCTTGTCATGTATTCAGACATGTTTTTCTTTATCAAAAAAGGTAGCTACAGGGGCTCAAGGCTTTTTCCTGTTTGATGTGAGAAGATTCACAAAAACTGATCCATTCTTTAAAAAAAAAAAAAACATGATAAATGTGCTTCCATGCATTAGTGTAATGCGAGAAGAAATGTGCCTACCTTTCTACAGTAAATAAGGAAATCAGGGCTAATTGGCCTGTGGTCAGTTCTTCAGCACTTCGTTCATATCTGTTTGATTGTCTCGAAGCAGGTATTATCTGATCTTAGATTATATGCAGTAACACCCATGTATCCAGTGTTACCCCAGTACTCTAGCACAAGAGTCCAGTACACCCATCGCATTAAAGCAATAAGATCAACCTGATTGACAATATACCAGAGCAAGATTCTAATCAATTTACAAAGGGCTGAGGCAAAGGCAATTCATCCAACAGCTGTCTTCTACACAAAGCGCTCACTGCCACCTTTTCAAAAGTACTTCTGGCAACCACACGAATGCTTAATGAAAACACTCTGGTTAATGACAGCTCACTTTTCAAATATAAAACTTCTTAGTTGTTGGATAGTTTGTAAGCTGTATACTTTTACTGCTAAGGGAATGATAATTTCAGTCTAGACCAACCACTTTCATCCGTGGACCTGACTTGAACATGCAATCTGAAGCATGACATCACTGAGGAGAGGCTACTTTAGAGAAATTCTTGATTCAAACAAAATAAGCTGAGTGAACCTTTATCATATGTGCAGGTTATATACTTTATTTAATGCATACAGAAGCTAACAGCCATAATAAATAAACCCAGGTGATGGTATTTCCTCAGAGCCTGACTTACACTGAAAATAATGATAGCCAAGCTGGGGCATGTAGTGACTGTGCAGGCTAAAAATGACAAGTGTGAAACAAAGCCTCAGGTTCACAAGGTTAATTTTGCCTGATTAGTTCTTGCCCATAAAATAATCTGTTTATTCATTCTCATTATGTAACAGAATGTATCCTAACAAAGTCTATAGGGATCCACCTGCCTTGCAAGTTTTTTGCTGCCTTTCTGCTTCTCTATCCATGATCCAAGTATGTGTCATGAAAGTAAATGGCCCTTAATTGGATCTAGTGTCAAAGAGCAGTGTTTGAGCACAGTCTTGCAAGACTGGCGGAACTTGAAGAGTTGGTTAAGTGGTTTCTTCGGGCCAAGAAAGGAACAAAAAAATATGTTTCTGTGGGTTTAATAAAAGTCCAGCTGTGACAAGTTGCAGCCCAGTGTGGCGAATGTGTCTCCTCACTATCTCTAAAACGTAATCATGTCAGAAAGTAAGGATTCTTGTTTTCAGCTTGGCCTGATATGTCCTGTTCTTTGGAAAATGTTTCACATGAGCAAGAGCAGCAAAAGTTTTAAACCAAGAGACTTTAAAAAAATTGACTGTTAATTTGCATATCTTTTAAGTGGAGATATTTCATATTAATTAGTAATTAGGTACTTTTTTTCACATATTAGCCTAAATGCTTTTTATTGCAATTATCTGAACAGATTGTAACGCAACTTACAAAAGTGACACCTTACAACTTCCTCAGTTACCTCTCTTTGCCTTTGGAGTAACTATTATGTAAAAGACTTGACTCAGTTTTTTTCTGTAAAAATCTAATGATTGAACTCTTGTCTCTTTTCTACCACCATCACCAAAACTAGCTAACAGTAGCTAGCTACACGAACATCAACAAAACAACCGGCAAGTCAATGTGAAATTCCCATAAACCTGCATTCTTTTTAAAGGCCACAAGGGGGCAATAGCTCTGGTTGCAAAAAGACTTCCAGTTGTATAGAAGTCTGTGGGAAAACACCCCTCTATTGGGACCTCTGTAAATACTTTGCTGGTGAGTCTTATGAATTCAGTCGCTCATTTTGGGTCATACTGTAAAAACATTTGGTTCTTTTCATATATTTTGGTAATTCTAAGTGTCCGAAAGGAGGATTATCCAGGATATGCTAATTGGCTTCCCATGTAATACATAGCCCTCGTTGTCACATTCAGTTTCAAAACGCCAGCATGGCAGTGATGAACACGCTCCTCTCGAGACTTCAAAACCAGTAGTAACGTAGTACTATAGTAGTAGTAGTAATGTCCATCTTTTATACTTTCTAAGGTATTAAGTAATTTGTTTGTATAAGCAGGTAACCTAAGATTAGGTAACAATAGCCAAAAAACTGCAGTTTTATCTAATGAAGCTCATGTGGCCAAACAGGAGTTTAATTGCAATCCAAAACCACAGTCAGTATTGTGTTGTACAAGATACTTTACATAACTTGTATGTCTTTTGCCTGTTGCAAGCTTGCACAAGCTCTATGCAAACACTGCCCTCACTTAACGTCTGCGGGTGTCATTAATAGCAGTGAATTTTTTCAAAGTAATACGAATATGGTAAATTTTCATTGTAAAAATGACAGCTAGATAGAACATATTTCATTATCTTAAATTATTGTGCAATACTTCAGTAATGCACCTCACAACTAAAATCCTGCTATAAGAAAGCAATTAAAGTTACAGTGCAACTTGGAGTTCCTCTGAATGTTGAAGCTTTGAAGACTCTGAGCTACAAGAGCTAATAGTGCTTGTGGGCTCAAATACAGTGCAGCAGAGCAGAACGGCACTCGCTGTCAAAAAGAAATTGGGCAGATAAGTTGCAAGTATTTGAAAACAAACACACCCCACCATAAACCCTTTTATACCCCCACAAATACCCTGGCTGTGCCGCTGTACATCCCTCCCCTATTTTTTCATTTCACGCTACACTTTCCAAGGTGTTGGTGGAGAGCAGCACCACGGTCCAATTTTACACACTCTCTGTCCAGACTTTGGCTGTGTGATAATAAGTTCACTTCTTCCAGGGAATGACTGGAAAAAAAGAAGGTATAACAATCTGAAACAGAGGTGTGCAAATACCCTTACGAGCACATACAAGAGGGTATTAACAGACACACAGGTGGCTAATGCTTCGGGGCTCCTTCAGTCATCCTTATTCTTAAATGTCAGACATCACACAGTTTGTGAATGCTTTCTCCCTCAGGGCTGAGTGAGCTGTACTGCAGTGAAAAGTGTTTTCTCTCACCTTCTTTTCAGCCTCAGCAAGACCTAAAATGTTTAAGTGCTTAATCCCAATTAATCTGGAATTTACCAAAAGCCTTTATTACTCTGCTGAATTAGCTTAGTGGTCTTAATCCCGTGACAATGAGTGGAGGCGTTAGTGTGCAACCACATGCACATTCACAGATTTGTACTTGCACACATCTTGCTTTGCAGTGCAGAGACCAGTGTTTTTGGACTGAAAGTGTAGAGAATTACTATAATTTGATCAAGAAGAGCTTACTGTAGCTAAATCTAGATGTAAACATCCATAATAAGAGGTTGACAATGGTCAGAGATGAGCAAATGTGCTGTTTTTCCTGGTATGAAATGACCCTTAAGTGACCTGCCATTACCTACAATCTTTTTGTGGTTCAACAAATAAAGACTTTTTTAGCAACAAAATAGACTGGATGATTGAGCGAACATAGGATTCACATCTGACCCTAGAGACTGTAACATTCAGTGTCGGCTACTCAACCTTAAGTAGAAAGTACACTTTATTTTCTTAAGTACCATATGTTTATTCAAGTACATTACATGGACATTGCCATTGGATGTTAGTACAACTTATTTTGTTGCATTTCAAAAGAAAATATTGCACTTATAGCTCACAACACTTTTTTGAAAGCTAGAGTTTTTACTTCCAGAATAAACTGTGATTAACAATAAACATGACCAGTTTATTTTATGGATTTAATTTGAAAAATTATGCATTGTTGTAAATTAACAGGAGTGACATTAAGTACTTAACACAATCTTAGAATAATAAAAGGTTGGTGTTTTTGCCTTTGGTTTCTATATAATACTACACTATGTAGGCAATAGTATTGGGCCCCACTTCTGTATCTTTGAATTCAGGTGTTTTCAGTCCCATTGGCACAGGTGTATAAAACAAGAACCTAGCCATGTAACCTGCCTTTATGAACATTTGAAAAAGAATGGGACATTCTAAAGAGCTCACTGAATGTGTGGTACTGTAATAGGATGACAAGGTTGCAACAAGTCAGCTAATGACATTTCTTCTCACCTAGATATTCCAACTGTAAGTGGTATTATTCGAAAATGGAAGTGTTTAGGAACCACAACATTCAGCCACAAAATGGCAGACCACGTAAAGTTGCAGAGTGGGGTCATCAAGTGCTGAGGTGCATAGTGTGTAACAGTCACCAATGCTCTGCTGACTCAATAACTGCAGAGTTCTAAACCTCCTCTGGCATTAATAATAGCACAAAAACTGTGTACTGGGAGCTTTATAACATGGGCTTCCATGGCTGGGCAGCTTCTGTAGGTGTAATATGTAGGTGGCCCAGTACTCTTTGTCAGTATAGTGTATTTTTGACAGTATTTATTTAGTAGTTTATTTGTGAGGGACAAGAATAGAAATATACACTATATATTTGTATATAGCCAAAGCTAATGATGTCTAAGAAATCGGTGGAGAGCCTATGCAGAACTTGTGCAGTTCTCAGATGTGCCATTACAATGTAAAATAAAAAAAAAACAAAAAAAATAAAAAAAGTGGAAAATGTCCTGGTAATTTTCTGCCAGTACATTATCTGTTTTTTAATGGAGGCTTCTGTAAATGTTAAAAATCAATGTGTGGTTAAAAAATACAGGAAAAAATCCTTTAAAAAATGACTATGGAAAACTCCTTCATTTTAAAATGGTACATTGTACCATACCATATTTTTACCGATTTTTTTTTTACTGTGTAGGCAGAATTTACACAGATGTGTTCCTTAAATGCTTGATGGTCGGGATTCCTGACGTCTGGAGGGTATTTTTGCTGATGCAACTGTCATAACAACAGTAACCAGTCATCACAAGGGAAGTTAGCCAAGCTTCAATTAGCAGATGGAATTAGCTAAGATGCTCTCCTGGTGGTTGTACTATATACTATTACATTATAAATTAACTCAATCAGTTGTGGCATTAATGTAAAATATAACATTGATTCCTCTAACTGGGGTGCCCTAATGGCCTCAAAGTTAGTATCACAACAGAACGTACAATAAGATGGACTTCACCTCCATATGGGGTCATGTTAATTGCCCATGCTGCTGCCACTGTCAGCAGGCAGTAGAAGAATACTGTCGCCACAAATGGTGGAACAGCTACATGAGGAAACACACAAATTGGCTGTCATTTCCATTAGACAGATGCTCTGCCCTGCTATGATTCCTGTATGCCTTTGATTGGTTGCTTTGCTTCAAAAGGTTTGTGCATCAGCTTTAAGTTTCAGTTTTGACTTGGCTTCTTGTTTAATGTTTTTTTTGGGTTTTTTTTAACTGCTTTGCTCCTGATGGGCAGCTTAAATATCTCGACAAATATTACTCTTTCAAAGGGATAGCACCTAGCCACTGGTACAGGTATGTAGATGACACCTGGGTCAAAATCAAAACCCAAGAAGAAGAAGCCTTCTCTCAACTCAGTGGATAGAAACATAAAGTTCACCAGGGAAGACCCAAAGGATAATAGTTTGCTGTCTCTGGACTGTGCTGTGTGCATTGAGAGGGATGGAAGCCTCAACATTAAAATTTATCGGAAGCCCACACACACAGACCAGTACCTACTCTTTGACTCCCACCACCTCTGGAACACAAACTTGGGGTGATCAGGACCCTGCAACACTGAGCAGAAAATGTTCCCTCTAAGGCAGAGGGGAAAGAAAAGGAACACACACGGAAAGAAAGCTCTTAAAACATGTGGTTATCCCAACTGGGCCTTCATCAAATCAGCAAAGA
>VUQS01055248.1:0-11341 GCA_015108495.1 Heterochromis multidens | reverse complement strand
TAGTATCACTAATTACTAAGATTATTTTAGCCTTAGAACAACCATGAAAGACTTCTGGTTTTCATGCTTTGGTTTTATTTTACTACCTTCACTCCATCCAGCATGTGTAAGCATATTTTTTCTTTAATATCACCACAAAAATGGCATAAATAAGGGCAGAAGTCAACACCACATAAAAGCTAAGTTTCCACACAACAGATCTTAACATTGTTCCTTTTTTTTAGCCTTTCTGTTAAAATATCTCTAATTATGTTTGAAATTCAAATATCAAAGACGTCTTAAGCTAAGATACTCATGACAAAGAAACCTCATTCTTTATTCTGTGGCCTTAGACGGTCCATCAAAGCACCACCGACCACAAGAAGAAGCATATGCCAAATTATTGATTCTCTCTCTGTCTCTCTTCCTCTCGCTATCCCTCTCTCCTAGGTCTTATTCTCCAACATTGAAGAGATTCTGGCTGTTCACAAAGACTTCCTGTCCATGGTGGAGGAGCTGCTGCAGCCCGACCCTCACGCTCACCATGAAATCGGCCGCTGCTTCTTGCACTTTGTACGTAACTCACTCAACTCGTGCTTCTGCAAATTGAATGTCAACTCAACGCGTTTAATTATAATGTCTTGTCCAAGCTCTTAAAGCTCAGTGGCACTGATGCTATCTCCCTTCGTAATACTTCTCAGTTCACTGGACCGTGTAATCTGAAAAAATCGGGGCTTCAGTGCACAGTTATGCTGATGTGCTCCACGTGTTGTCAATTTAACTCCCTTGGATTACTCACGATGAGAGCGTGCACATGTGTGATATGCTCGATAGAGCTCTGATATACTGGTCTTTCCCACTATATATCACAGTTCTTTGATGCAGAGCCTATAATGGGCTTCAAAGTCTAATAAATCTGACCGTCCTTCTGTTGGGTCTAAGACAACTTCTGTATCAGTCCTGGCTGGCTGCTGTTAGTACAGGTGGAAGAGAGATGACCTGGCAATACAAGTGGTATATTTACTTTTATGGTGTGATGACCTCATTAGGAAGATGGGATATACTGAAAACTCATGACCATAATTCAGTCATGAGTGGACATGTGTGTCCATAGAGATGAAACAAATTAGGCACGCCTCCCTTATTGTGCACCTTTTTCAGAGTGTCCTCCTCTGTAGTGATTTGTTGATGCTATAAAAGTTTCAAAAAAGAATTACACAATCTACTCCAGAAACACAAAAAAGTAAGCCAGCTGGACAGTTGAGCGCCCCAGTGAAACTCCCTCTGTGATTCAGGCCTGAACATTAGTTCATATTGACTGAAGACTTTCCTTTTGGGCCTGCAGTGAAATCAATCCCAAGGCCAAAACCTAAACAATTTGGGTGTTCATAAACGGTCTTCTTATAAAACATGATTTGAGTAGAGTTAATCATAAAGTTCTGTTTTTGTATGCACTCCCGCTTGTTATGACAGTTATGTCTCTTCAGATCACCCGCTTTGTCTTCTGCGGCACAGCAGCACGGCTGTAGACTGTGTACTATTTTTGCTGCTTTGTAGTGACTGTGTAGTGAGTGATTTAGAGGCTGTGTGGTCTGGATGCGCTGTGAAAAACAATGGGGTATGGATGTCATATGAATGGCTTTGGTGGAAGGTTGTCGGTCATATGGCTGCGAGGCAGATGACAGGATATGATCGCTATTATGTATTTCGTGATGAGTGTGGAGAAGAATTTATATCTTCTAAATTATATATGTATGCTCTCCAGTCAGTTTACCTCCTTTTCTCTCGTATTTCTTTATTTTGCAGTCAGTATGTCTGTCTTCTTTACTGCCCTGTCCGGGTTAATTTGTTTCCTGATGCCCTCCTCTCTTTCCCCATTTTTCTGTTTGACTTTGTTGCCTTCTTTCTGTTACTTTCTGACTATAATTTCTACTCCTCACACATCCCTCTTTTTTTCACCTTGACTTTCTCTGGCTCTTGCAGAGGAGCCGTTTTCAGATTTATGACGAATACTGCGGGAACCATGAGAAGGCCCAGAGGCTGCTGCTGGAGCTCAATAAGATCAGAAGCGTCAGGACATGTTTACTGGTAAGAAGAGACTGTAAACCTCTGCATAATGTATAGGTTGCAGCATGCATACACTTGATACATACTGTAAGCACAGCTAAACTAGGTAGAGTCAAGTCTCAAATCTCAGTAAGTTCAGTAAGAATTAAATTTAAAACAGTGCAAGCTTAAATCTGAGAAACCTATTTTAGTTCTTGGTAAAGCAAAATGAAATATGACTTCTGGTGATTTCTAAGGGGCGCTATTAAAGATCAAGTGGTTCTTGAGTGATCAAAACTGGACTTGGGTGTGTGCCCATATGAAGACACACTCTCCTGGGCATACAAATGCGCAGTCACCCACACATAGCAGCTGGACAGTGTAAAACCCTCTACTGTGTTGCAGTTTGTTTGACAGCTGATGTGGCTCTGCCCCATGTGTGGGCGAACTCCCTCTTCCTGTCCTCATGCTCTTAGAAACTTTCACTTCCACAGGGGAGCATCATGTTGCGAGAACAAAGGATGACTACATTCCCACTGCTGGCTCATGCTTAGGGAGGTCAAAAAATGTGGATACTTTTCTTCTCTGTTTATCAACAGGTCCCCACTCCAAGCTGTTTTTGGTGACAGTTATAAGCATCTCATCACACCCTGTTTGGAGGCCATGAAAAGAGAATGCCTTTTTCCATTGCAGAGTTAAACGCCTAGAAAAACTAGAGTATGACGGCAGACTTACTTGTATTGATTGGAGACGTCTGTGGGGAAGTCTATGACCTTTGCTTAGACTGTAATTGATGGAGTGAGAGATAAACACGCACATGCATCTACTATACGCATCATGAGAGAAAACTGGTGTCTTTAATCTAAGAAGGCAGTGGAGCCAAAGATATTAATTGAGTCTGATTTGATGGGGTCTTTATAGCCTTGACCCTTTGGTAACCTAGCCTGCCATCAGGGCCATTTGGGCTTCATGTTACCCTCCAAGCTCCAGTCAGCCATGAGCTTATATACTTCAGGTCATCTCCCAGACCCTACAGTGACCAAGATGGGGATATCCGCTAATCTCCACTATAACCTTTGGCCTACTATAAAACCTGGTTTAATGTTTACACTCAGCAGCACCTCTTCTAAATTTCAGGTGAGAGAAAGGTGAAATTGAATATTGACCTTGTAACTTGCAACCGACCACATGTAGGGTCACTTTGAGGGGAAAAAGTTCAGCTTGTAGTTTATGGATGGCAGTGTTGGTCAGTCTGGTGATTCCAAAACAAGGCTACAAGTACCCCGGGGGATACTTCTACCCAACGTGTAGGTAGAAAGATTAGCTCAGCTATTAAAATTAAATAATTGACAGGACTTGAACAAATTGAAGCAGTAAAGTGAACTAAATGGTTGAAATAGCTTTCTAAAATCATGGCTAACTGTTGAAATTTGTAGTTAATTGGCTGTTCATATACAAATAAACATGACAGCTACACAGTTGAAATACAGCTAGCTAAAATTATGAATAAAAAGTTGTAAATGATTTTGCTACAAGTGTGGCTGTCAGTTAAAATGTTAGCCAACTCTGAAACGGTTAGCAAATGGCACAAATTAATTGTTAATTAAATATAATGGTTCAATCATTTAAATAAAATGAATAGCTATTAAATGGAGCAGCCTCATTCCGTTACTTTGTTCCAGACTTAAATGTTTCCACAACTTTTTGATACATAAAGTTTTGTAGATGCACTCACGGTACTTTGACACCTGTTTGACTTCTTGCTGCCACACGAACATGTTTACATTCCAGTTTCTCCAATAGTGGCTTCTCTAACTTAAACTAATGGCAACTAATGGAAAGCATGACATTAAATGCACAGGAATTACATTAACAATAATTAGCTAATATTAACAAAATGTACTTCTGAAAATATACCAAACAATAAATATGGTGTCATCACCCGTATTCTTGCTTCCTTTCACTGGTTTCCAGTAAAATTCAGAATCCACTTTAAAATTCTGTTATTAACATACAGTATAAAGCTCTACATGGCCAGGCTCCTGCTTATGTAGCAAAGCTACTGAAAGACTTATAACAGCAGTCGGCCTCTCAGATCTGCTGAAAACTCATTTTTATAGGTTAGCTTTCCCTTAAACTTCCTCCCATTATTTCTGACTGTAGTTTACATCTAACATGTGTATGGATGTGTGAATGTTGCAATGAATGTAAGACCATATGACTGTGTGAATGAGTCTGTATGCTGGAACATCTTTAACAGCTTTTATTCAAACTGTGATTCACTGGGTGTTTTAAAAAGTTCTATACAAATAAAGTTGTTGTTATCATTATTATTATTATTAATTCTCTTTGGCACCTTAACTAATGGGTTTTCTGATGACATCATCTCTAAAAATATTATTGATTAAATACACTGTGACCGTTTATCATTTTTAATTTACCACAAGTGTAAAAACAGAAAAATGTTGAACCACACCTTTTACCTCTCCTCTCCTCCATCCCACCAGAACTGCATGTTGCTGGGAGGCAGAAAAAACACAGAGGTCCCACTAGAGGGATATCTGGTAGCTCCTATTCAGAGGATTTGCAAGTACCCGTTGCTGCTCAGAGTGAGTATAGTCTTGTGCATGCTAACCATGTGTTACAGAGATACCACACCCATGTGCCACCTCTGTAGAGCAACTTCTTCTCCTCTTTTCGTCCAACCACACCTAGTCATTAGTTAGGGCTGTCCCATCCTATTCACATCAACCTCTCCCTTGCTAATGAAACACTGGCCTCATATTCTGACACGTCTCTGCTTTAGTTCCCTGGCACATTCACATTGCAGGAATAACACGAGGCCTATCATCACCTCCCCGGCCCAGCTGCGCTTTCAAACACTTTGACTGGGCTCATTCACACTGGCACTCTAGGTTGTTAGTTTTGAAGTTTCCATTTTCCAATGTGAAACGTGAGTGAAATGAAATACATTTTCAAAGGCTTGTTTGAGTTGGTGATCTGAGCTGTCCTATTTCATTTATCTTGTTATGATCTATTAATTCTCCCAGGCGCTCTCTAAACAGCCACCAACATATGCACAGAGATATTATGATAATAATGGGGTAATCCCATGCTCTGCTTTTTCAAGTCTTCCAGCTGCCAGGGCCATAAAGTAACACCAATACATCCAGAAGAGTGTAAATTGTACACTTGCTAAAACACAGTGTTTAGACTATAGATTAAGCCATTGCAGTAGAAGGGTTTAAACCAATAAACTCAAAAACCATGGGAGGGTGAAAAGTGAAGTGGATGGACTTTTCATGATGCGTAAATTATAATTTGGAGCAATATTTGCTAGGTATTCATTTAACTGCATCAGTTTAATTATACTTGTCTGGAGAATTATGTGACATTTTGTGCGATCTTTACATGCATAGGAGCTGCTTAAAAGGACCCCTAAGAAGCATGACGACTACGCCCTGGTGCAGGAGTCTCTGCAGGTGATGAAGGAAGTGTGCTCCAGCATCAATGAAGCCAAGAGACAGATGGAAAAATTGGAGATTTTAGAGGAATGGCAGTCCCATATTGAGGGCTGGGAGGTGAGCCTCAGCTAAGCATAGTAAAGCATATTTAATGATTTCATTTTTCATTAACTTCAACTTAACTTCTTGCTGTATTTCAGGGCTTTTTTTTTTTGGTCGTCCTAAACTGAGCTTTTTACTGCCCAAGCTGAAAGTCATGACTTATTTAAAGTCACTCAGCCCTATGCCAGCAATTCAACAAGAATTCCACATGGCCTGACTTTTGTAGCCTTTTAAGCTTTCCTGAACAATGACTTGTATTCACAATAGCCATGCTGCTTCTGCATGGTTGAGTTAAAGCCGTCATGCTTTGAGGCGAGCAGTCTGATCATCATCAGGTAGATTGCACTTCTTTGTGTGTAGGGTTTTTAAGCTTTTTTCCCCCTTAGGGTGCCTTGATAAGGGTTCAGTAGGCCTTATAGTAGTTGGAAAGTGTAAAAAGTGATGATAATTATACAGAACGAGGGTGGAATACTTAAGTAATTGACCTGGCTTCATGTTAAAGGACCTTAAGGCTTCCTGCACACATGCAGACAGAGCGATGCTGCAGTGTTGATAGAGCCTTTGCAGGCAATAACAGATATTTGTTTCTAAATGGAAAACAGGCTTTTAACTCAGACATGAGTAGGAAAAGATATGGAAGAAAATTATTAGAGTTCCTTGCATATGATTGAGTTGTTCTAGTTTTTCTAAAGGGTTGTTTTAGTATTTGGAAGATGCCTTTTAGTGTGAGCGTTTTGCTTTACAGTAAAATATATGGCAGCAACTTCAATAGTGGATCCATTAATACAGTATAAATACAACCCAAAACCTCAATATAAGGCCATTATACAGGTTTTAGGTTTACACAGTGACACACAAACACACACTAATCTAAGAATAGCGTAATCAGAATCAGGCTTAGTTTTTGGGTGGGGTGACATCTTGTGTTCAACATAATCCTGGCTGTAGCTACTTTACAGTTTCCCCTCAGTACTTTTTATTAATTGTAAACATTAGCTCATTCTGGAGCTGGACCCTGTGACTGCTGCACGCCAGGCTCTCCAGCTCTAAATGAGATGGAACTAAGAGGGAGAGAAGAGAGGAAGAAAAAAGAAAAGAAGGGAAAGAACTGAGTGAGGGTTGTATCTTGTTTTTCTGTGTGGGTGTTTGAAGTATGTTGGTGGGATGAGGAGTGATTGTGCGAGCCGCTGTTTTTTCCATTTCTGCTCCTCCTCCTGGGATGATTGCTTGTTAGCGCTGACCCGCTCCACTGCTGGCCACCCTCAGGGCATCCTGGCAGGTTCACCTCCCGTGTGAGAAGCAGGGCTGTGGCCCAAAGTGGTCACCATGATTGTGTGCTGCCAGCATGCATCAGGGTAGTTATTGCCAGTTGGTTAGTGTTGCATGTGTCTGTGTTTTGTCACTGTGCGCTATAAAAATATGTTAATTTTAGACTAGCGGGTTGTAGTTTCAAGTTTCATTTCACATTCTGTCCTCTTGTTTAATTAGCATGCTTAAAATGTACTTGAGTTGTAGAGTTTGCTTGATTTGGCTTCCTTAGCTTAAAAAAATTCTCTCATCTCTCGAGGTAATTGGCAAATACCACTTCAGAGCTCAATACTTGTCTGCTATTTTTTTCCCTTAATTAATGGCATATCCTGCTTTGCAGTTGTTATGACTCATTGTCTTACTATGAAAGTAGATGTTTAAATTCTGGATGAACACAGATGATTGAAGGTTTGAAGTATGTAGCTTTTTATGGACCACAGTTATTATAAAAAGAACAACTGAAAAATTCTGCAAAAGAAGTGCAAATTTAAAGGCTGCACTAAGTGAACGGGATGGAGGTTCTGTTAAAAGCACGTGTAACACAAAGGGGAAGTGTCAGTTCTTCCATTAAGGACAGGCTGCTTTACAATCTGGACTGGTGTGATGTTGCCATTGGCCTCTTCAAGTGACCAAGACCTTTTTCTGTGTCTGGTGTGCACACATTGAAAAGCTGCAAATTAGTTTAACATCTGGTCATGGGCCCCTGAAAGAGTGAGAGACTTAAAAAGAAAAGTGTGGAGGAAGGAATAAAAGATAGTGAAGAACAGAGCGGGGGAAGAAAAGTGAAAAATGATCAGCAGAAGGGAAGGGAGGAGAAGGAGGGGGGAAAAAAAAAAAGTGGGATAGGTTTTGGCCCACTGATGTCTCCAGCAGGAGGAAATGCTTAGCACATTTTCCGCCTCTGTGTGCATGGGGGTTATTTTTAGCTCTAAAGGGCTGATCAAACGTGGTACATAAATTCCCAGAGCAGGCAAGGTAAGGGAAAAGACAGCGCACTTTATCACTTGCAGCAGGAACCCCAACCAATATGGTGACCAGGCGCGACAGTGTAGCACATGGTTTGACTGGATGGGATGTTATTCTATAGAGGGCTATAGAGGGTATTAACGGCCACACATTTTAAAGTCCCACAGCAATCTGCTGTGAGGAAGCAGGGAGTGTTTTTACAGACCCCTGAGAGAGGGAAAGGGAAAAGGTTGGGCCCTGTAGTCCCTCCCTCCATTCAGACACTTTATGTGAACACTAAATGGCACAATTTATATAGTTAAATGTAGTTTAAAATTTTAACTTGAACTTTGTGCACAAATTCCTATATGTCTCATGCATGTCAATGTATGTGTTCTTCCCAATGCCCCAATGTCAATTTCCAGGGTTCAAATATCACGGATACATGCACGGAGATGCTAATGCAGGGTGTCCTGCTGAAGATTTCAGCTGGGAACATACAAGAGAGGATTTTCTTCTTGTTCGACAAGCTTCTGGTCTATTGCAAGAAGAAAAATAGGTGACTTTTTATTCATTACTCTTATCCAGAAAATCCACAAAGCAGAAGGTGAATTTAAGTTCTCATTAGGGTGTGTATTTTTAATTAATAAATTTTTTTAAAAGAGAGAATGAAAATAATGTTTGTGCTAACTCTTGTGTGTCTGTACTCCGACAGAACATTTAAAGTACAGACTTTATAAAGAATCCACTGCACCCGTTCCTTTACTTACTTACTCCTTACTGTGGAAAATATATATATTTGTTTGTGAGGGAGTAGAAAAATGTTTAAGAAGAAGGCATAGATAAAAGATGCATATTAGAAAAGGATTTAAAAGAAATATTGGGTATGTGTGATTAATCAAGGTAGGGATATGAACCACCACGTTTGGGTAGTATTTTCCAGTGGTTATAATTACTTTAGATGCCAAAATGGGCTGGTAACTGTACACTAAATATGATGAATATTTCAAGGTTTACTCATGGTTTTGTTTCTCTCTGTTAAAGGCGTTTAAAAAATAGTAAGACATCCACCGAGGGGCCTCGCTACCTGTTCAGGGGAAGAATCAGCACTGAGGTGATGGAGGTGGAAAATGTGGATGATGGCACAGGTGAGCAGTGTTATAAAAGAAGATACCACATTTACTTTGGACAAACGCTGTTTGATTTTCATTCTCTACGCTCACTTGCCAGGACCACGTACAGTGGTCCTGGCAGCAGGAGCTTAAATATATGCCATAATAAGCCACACGGAGAAGTAGACAACATAGTCCTTGGCGTGAGCTGGTGCACAACTGTGTGTTTTTACACTTGGATCGCCAATGGAAAAATAAGACTTACCTATAAACATTTTTTTAGATGTCTATAGTTACATATCCTCGGGGCTGTGTTGCTGCTGGTCCTCGGTGAACTTGAGCGCTTGTGTCTTTTGGCCTCACATAGCCACTGATTAGCATTTATATTTGTAGAAGCCATCATTTCCTTTCCAGCAGTCCTAGATGGGCAGTAATATTGGGTGTTTTTGGTGAGGGATGGATGGGCTTGGGTCTGGATAAACAGGCGAGGCAGGCAGCAGAGCAGTAACTTGCGGGTGTTCTTCACCACAGGCGGGAGATCTCAATCTTAAATCCAGGGTGACTGGATTATTTTAGCTTGGATTCCTATGTTAACAAAGTGCCATGACTTTTTCCCAGGCACACACTTGCTGCCTGAGGTTAAAACACGCCCTCGAGGCATTCCATGTAAAGGACACCACCACACCGTCTATGCTTTTAGACATGATTGTAATTGATGATTGTAATGGTTTGCTTTTTTGTTACAAGTTTAGAAAGAAATATCAGAGGCCAGCTGGGAAGACACTGGAAGTGGTTCCTAAGAGATGAAAGTGATGATGGACAAGGGTCAAGAGTTCACTCCCATTATCTAGAGGTTTTTTGACATTTTTAACATGTATGTACTACGGGCATAGCTGGTGAATCAGAAGTAGCCTCCAGCTCTGAGGGAGTATTCTGAGGACTTGGTAGTAAATAATGCTGATGGATAGTCCTCCTTCTGCATTTGTTCCCTCTCGTTTATCTCATTGAAGGAGAAGAGCGATAATCAATGAACCACTCAATAGAAAGGCTGGTACTAGAGCATGGAAAAATGAGTCTGAGTCCAGCATTTGCAGTAAGATGGAGTATGATATTCTGTGGATGTTGTTTTTTTTTTTTTTTATTAAAAGTAGACCACACACTGCTGTATAAGAAAGCAATAATTAATCAGAAGGCATGTTTTTTATTTTTTTATTTCTTTTATTTTAATTTTTTTTTTTTTTTTAGCTATTACTGCATTTTTTTTTTTTTTTTGCTTCTTTCTTCTCTCCCGGCTCTATTTATTGTTGCTCCCCACACCCTTCCTTAGACTCCATCTTGGGGACGTAACAATTTGGAGGCTTGTCTGGGCTTTTGAAAAAAAGCTGAAACAGCTGTATTAATGGTTCTGGTAGCTGCTTGTTGTTTAGTTCTAGCGTATTTGCGATACTCTCACCAGATAGCACAGGGGAGTGTCTAGCTGAGTGTCATCTCTTCCTGCAGACACTCTATTTTTTAATTTGCCTCTTATTGGAGTAAACCTGGGTGGGGATTAGCAAATATTGCCATGACACGGGTAGAAGCTGGGACGAAGGTGTCCCTTTTGTGTTGTTTGCTGTACGCAATGCTAAGCAAGAGTCCTTGGGTTTCAGCCCAGCTAACTTTGTGTTTGGCCATAACATCTGGGCCCCTCTAAAAGTGCTCAATGAGAGGTTCCTAAGTAGCTCTGCTCCAAAGACAGACCTAGTGAGGTTTGTGATGATGTATAAAGATCAGTTGCAATGTGTTACTTCATTAGCAAAAGAGGCCCTCTGTGTGGCCCAGACTAACATGAAGGACTGGTTTGATAAGAAAGTAGTAAAGCGGCAGTTCCAACCTGGAGATAAAGTCCTTGTGTTGCTGCCTGTGCTTGGTTTTGCCCTCACCACTCGTTTTTCAGGTCCCTATGTTATAGCAAAGAAGGTGTCTGAGACAAACTATGTTCTCCATATACAGTGGGGCAAAAAAGTATTTAGTCAGCCACCAATTGTGCAAGTTCTCCCACTTAAAAAGATGAGAGAGACCTGTAATTTTCATCATAGGTATACCTCAACTATGAGAGACAAAATGCGAAAAAAAATCCAGAAAATCACATTGTCTGATTTTTAAAGAATTTATTTGCAAATTATGGTGGAAAATAAGTATTTGGTCACCTACAAACAAGCAAGATTTCTGGCTCTCACAGACCTGTAACTTCTTCTGTAAGAGGCTCCTCTGTCCTCCAGTCGTCACCTGTATTGATGGCACCTGTTTGAACTCGTTATCAGTATAAAAGACACCTGTCCACAACCTCAAACAGTCACACTCCAAACTCCACTATGGCCAAGACCAAAGAGCTGTCAAAGGACA
>VUQS01055246.1:0-11228 GCA_015108495.1 Heterochromis multidens | reverse complement strand
GGTTAAAAAAAAAAAAAAAAAAAAAAATCAACAAAAGTTCTAGCAAGTTTTACAAAAACAAAACAAAACAAAACAGCACAATTAATGTAAATACAAATATTTCACAGGACTTTAACAATCTCAACTTCTTTCATTATATCATAAAAAATACACAAGCCTGACTAAGATGAAATATTATGGAAAGTACATGTTTGCCCAAGTAAGACTACATCAAAGTACATCAAAAACTGGAAGTTCAATAAAAAGAAGAGATTTCAAAAGGAGTTAAAAATATCAACTCATGGAAAACTGGAAACTAACATCTACGAAACACACAAAAACTAAACAGCAGTTACCACTGAGGAGTTTGCTATTGTATGCACAGCCAGGGCCTGTTGTTCATTCACCTCATTATAGCTGCACATGATGTCACTGACAAATGGTCCAACAACCAAACACACAGAGGCTCATATCTGGCTGACCACAGGAAATACAGGACATTTTTTTTTGTCCTCTTCTTTCTTTCTACCCCGCAAAACATTCACTAAGCTTCAGAGAGAAGTCGCTTTTTACGAGAGGTGCAAATGGACCCAGGTCATGTACTTACAAGATGAACACTTAGAGTTCAGTTTTCTTCCTCCACCGTCCACACCACTGAATGCCACTTGATCCTGAAACAACAAATGATTAACTCGGTCACCAGCATGCTGAGGATTTCAACTTCATATCAGAGCAAGTACAGAGGACAAATGCAAATTCACATTGGTGTGCTCTTCTTGTGACTGCACAGAGATAAGTGAAAACGTGCAGAATAGCTTCATATTCATCACCAAATATCTGGTTATTCTACACATAACAGGTCATATTGCTGTAGACAAAAATAAGAGTATGAATGTAGAGAAATGAACCAAACAATTACAAAAGCTACTGACATAAATGCCTGACAACTAATGTGCAACACTGCAGCATTGTCTCTATGACCTACATCAGCCGATTTCCACCCTACATATGACAAATGCCACTGTATGGAAGGTCTGACAACAAGAGGCTTCAATGCCTCAGATTTAACGACAGCATCTCAGAAGTTTCCAGTGCACGATATGACAGGAAATGCCATGAAACAATTAGTACATTTATGGTGTTTCAAGATTTCTCAGGTATTTGTCAGGATCAATATAGACACTGTCCAGCCTGAAAGGCCCAATATTTTCTTCCTTTTAATGACCTTAAGAAGGCCATTTATCCTTTCATTTCAACCAGACAAGATTACTGCAGATGGTTATAAGTTGGATTAAATGAAGCACCTTTCACGATTGCACTTGGATCAAACTGCTGCAGCTGGACTTCTGATTAGTAGACATGAACACAGTTTGCATCAAAAAGTCAGTTTTACTAGGGAAAGTTCCAGCTGTCCAGGGGACCACCACCAGGAGATACTGCTGTCCTACAATTCTAAATGACAAATGATTCCACCATCCCCGAAAACAATCAACAGAACTGATCAGCGACACAGATCAGCGACACAGATCACCCTGTAATTTATTGCTGCGTTTCCCATTTTATATGATAACTTGCTAATATGCAAATATCTTTCAACATTTATTACACCCTCAGGCAAAACTATGAACATTGCGCTGCTTTATTCAATTCTGCTTGTTCTAAAGTTATTTCTTTCTTTGGAGCACTTTGTAAGATGGATTTAGAAAAGTGCTCTATACATAAAAAATAAGGTATATTAAAATGATCAAAGGGATGTGAATGGTGCAAATGTAACTCAATCTGCACTGGTTACACCTTCATTTTGGGCATGGCTGTATTATCTGCTTTAGGAATTATTATTAATTCTTCAGCAGTAAGAGAAATGAACAGTGTGAGCAATATCGCAATGTATATTTCACTGTGTGACTGGAAAGCTTTAACCACAGGGTTGTCCATCTTTATTCAATTCAATTTTATTTATATAGCACCAAAACACAACAACAATCACCTTAAGGCACTTTATACTGTAAGGTAAAGACCCTACAACATTATCCACCGTCACGTTGTTCAGTAGTCTAATGTAAGCGCAGTCGGATTCTCTGAGCACTGCTGTTCTGTTCTCTTCACATCTTCCCTTGACCTCATGACTTTTCTTATTGAGGTCAAGCAGAGGGATTACAAAAGGAGACAGGAGGTAATTTTTTGACAATTAAACTGCAAACACAGAAACATTTCATCTATCTCTGCATTGTTCCACTACCTTCCCAGTCAATTTTAAAATACCAATGCTCACTTGCAGGGGCTTCCCTCAGGTTATCCATCAGACCTTTTCTATTTTTAATCAACCACACTTTCTGCTTAGCTCTGCTGTCCAGCAGCTTTTAGTAGTTCTGAGTTTCAGACCAGCTCTTACAGCCCACTGGACTTTCTCAGCTGCAGTTCCTAAACATGACTAATACTTTAGCCTCCAAAACCATTTACATTTCCACCCAATAAAGGCAACCATGCTCATTTTGTTCTTGCTCAACCCTCAACATCTGTCACTTACAGACAGACAGACATGGTGTGAGTACCCTAATCATAGCCAGCTTTTAGAACTGATTTTTGCCTTTATGACAAGAGAAATTAACAAGACTACAAGATAAAGCAGAAGAGGAAGACCAAAGAACCTGAAGTAGAATTTACTTACTTGGTACACACCTGAGGCTCCTACATTAGCAGGTCTGAGGAGCTTTTTGCACATAGAGGGGAAACTCTGAGTTACTTACAAGCTTGTTTTCAAAGAGCACTGATGTGGAACATAATATGGGTGCAGATCCAAAAGGTCACACAGCCACTTAAAAGCACACCATTCCAGACTTTTTCTTTTTTGGTTTTCTGTGCCGTTTGTTCCCAAGATCCAGTTCAGAGAAACACCAAAAGAGAAAAAACATCCACTGCAGATCTTTTGATGATGACATTCAGAGGGTACTGCTTTTGGGTTTTTTTCAACCACCACTGTGTTTCACTACAAACCAACTCAGACCCACAAAGGTTTTTATGAATATTTATAAGATTTTGGGAGATTGATTTACTGGTGCTGAGCTGAAGAGGTGGAGATGTTTGGAGGATTGCAGACCTATAAATCATTGCTGTTTTGCATGTTTTCCTCTTTGATGTCATAGCAACCAAGCCCACCCGAAACATATTTCCACATCAGCTAATCAATAAACACTGATAGACAAATGCAAAAACTCCATCTATGTTACAGGTGGAGCCTCATATCATTGCCAGCACTGAGCCATGTCTCCCAGCAGGAGAGAGTCACTGAGCATCTGCTTCCAATGAAGGGGTGGTGGTGGGGGGAATCTGTGGGAGGCAGTGGGCCCATCAGACCCAGCTGAAGTATCAGCCCCAGTTCTCCAAACCGGGGCCCCCCAAAACAATGATGTAACACCCAACAGGCTTATGTAACTAACTTCCTCTTGCAGCTTCTCACTCTGAAACACAGAAGGTGGAGACCCTGGGAACACTTCACTGTAATTGAGAGTACACATGCACTTGCACTTGCATACAATGACCCAGAGGAGGGTTATCCTCATCTCAACCACATCTCATCTGGAGTCAGTCACACCAGCTGTTTGGAAGTTCAGACTTAGCCTAGAAGCAATTTTCCTTAGGTCATAATTTGCACTTAACTGTATAAACAAATAAAGCAGGGTGTACTGCAAAAACGAGTTCTTATACAGAGCTTAGTTATTATGAAGAGGAAGCAAAATGCATGAGAAAACAAAAGACATATGAACATCTGAAATGCCTAGATGACCCAACTGAGCCTGGATAACATATTCAACAATTCTAACCTTAATGACCATCATGTTAGAGGATCAAAGCACCGTGAATCCAGTGGGTTGCAGAACTGATTCCCATATAAGTACAAAAAAGGTGCTCACTGGCAAAGCAAAGAGCTGTGAGGAGAAAATCATGCTGTCCTCCTGATCAGCATCAAGAGTCAGTCATTGATGAGCCACAATTTTTTTTTTTTTTTATGCAAGACAAAAATCAACAAGTAACAATCCCAGACAAACTTATAACACGTACACCACATAGCGCAATAGCAGAAGAGAAGATGGCCTTACTTGAGCTGTTGACAACTCATTAGGCTGCAATAACCATCCCCAAACAGCTGTTTATGCCACAGAATGATCATGGTTAAAAGTCAAAGTTGAAAAGCATCATTCACCAGTCCATCCACCCCAACCTCCTCCCTATACATTCTTGATTCCACCACTTTTACGTCCTCCTTTGCTCCTGTCATAACTATGGACACTAGAGTGTGAAGGACATTCTCTTTAATAGCCATTTTTGGATTAACACACAATTTTTCTACACCAATTTGTTTGTATTTATCCTTTTTTAGATATTCTGATTACAAAAACAGCAGGTCAAGCTAGAACAGCAGGATCTTTCCTGCAGGTGTTGTCCTTGTTTACACTGCCCAGAGCTTTCTGACTGGATGCTGTTTACCCAATACACACATCACCACAGACTTCACTAGCTAAGGCATCGCTCATATTTCACTGGGGATTCCAATTCAGAAACTTGCTAGTTTAAGAAGTATGTTACTAAAAACTTGAAGATGATGGATTTAGGAACAACTAGTGGAATCCAGCTGCATGGAATATTAAAGGATCGATTTGTTAAAATTTCCTGCATGGATAGATATCACAAGATATATCTGAGGTAGAAACAGCATTACTGTTACATAGTGGATCCACTAGAGGTAAATAACAAGCTTATTTCAGCTCTAAAGAGTTCCAGACAGTAGTTACATTAATTATTTTTTTTACTATACAATAAAGGAATTCTTACCCTCTTTTTCTGATTCAAATATATGCAGCAAAACAATAGAAACTATTTTCCCCATAACTCATTTAATTGGTTTGAAAAAAAAAAAAAAAGCCCATTAAATTTAGATCAGGCTTGTCAAACTAAGTTAGATCTAGGTCAAATTTAGGTGTACACCCCAATTTGACCTAGATCTAAGCTACATGTAATGTCTGACACCTCTGACCTACATCACAGGTCAGAGGTGGGTCACCAAAGGCCTCCTGGATGGCTGTGCAAAGTGTTAAAACTGCAGTAAAGTCATAAATGTTTCCACTTTTACAAAAAATGTACTCCTATTGCTGGTGTAGTGGTGCCAGCACTATTAAAGTATTTCTAAATCTTGAAAAGTTGTTTGAATAATAAATAAGGAAAATATGATTGTAGTTTAGTTCCAGTAAAGACACCGTGTGAAGGATTTATGCCTTTGCAGATCCACTGTGATATCTAAAAATTGTAAATAGATAGTCATTTTACAGTTAATGCATATTTTGTACTTGTTTGTTTTTAAAAGGTTATTATCAAGTGATTTTCCTAGTCTGGCCCACTTCAGATCAAACTGAGCTGTATGTGGCCTGTGAACTAATATGAACTTGAAGAGACTGAATGAGAAATACTTTTAATTTTCCACTTATTTCCACTCCTTTGCAGTGCAGTTAAAAGTTGTAAATACTTGTGACTTTTCTGCAATTTTCACACTTTGCAAACCCATCCAGTGGGTCGAACTGTACAATCTGGGAGGCCCTTTAATTAGATCATCGTCAACTGTCTGGTATTGTCTGACAAACAGTTCAACACATACAATATTACTCAAAAAACAAAATGTAAATTCCAGCATCTTATGGTGACAAGATTCAACTGGACAACAGTCTGCTGAAGTGGAGACAGCACCCATACCTTAATACCTTGGTTACACAGCTAATCACTACAGACGATTATCAAGTCCTTAATCATCAGTTTGATAACAGTCCACTGGGATCATTCATTAATATGCTTCTGTCCAAAAGGATATGGATAATAATCACTACTTGCACATGACCAGGTATTGTGACCAAAAGACAAGAGTGATTTTTTTTTTACTTTTAGGATATTGTTTCTTTTGCAGGCTAAAGCCATGGGGACCTAAAGGTCTAGCTTTTACATGGACTTTCAGACACTTCACATGAAAGGACAGAGAAAAGTTATGAATGCCACTTATGAGAGTAAAACTTTGGAGCCAGTGTCCAAAGAACAGCGGCAAAATTGAAATGGATCTTAGTATTCTTCAAGCTTGACATCAATATTAAGAAAGAGGAACACGAACAAAGGGAAAGGCTTCCTGTTGAGACTCGTGAGAACACCTTATGTTGTCTAAAAAGAATCCTCAAAAGGTCAGATTAAACGTGATCCACAAAGGGAGGGAAGCACCAAAAGCTGACACTGGGAAGGCTCAAAATTCATGCCTCATTCGAAAGTCAGTCCACTCTACGGCCATTAGAGTGATCAAGCACAGGGTACCAGAGCACTGTCACGATCCCTCGGTATTCGCTGACCTCACATCGGTTTGGTGAAGGGGAATTGCTGCTAATTAGCTTCCTCATGCACTTCCAACAGTGAAAACAGAACACAGAAGGAGCCTTCCTAATTACCTGCAGGTTATTTATTTTGGCAGCGGACTACAGGCCAAATAAGAAGGAAAGGATAAAAAACACTTGGACGGTGCTCTGTGTATATGCATGTGGGTGTGGGTTTGTATAAAGTGTGTGATATAATTTGGTAAACTGTAGATTTATTCAAGTGTGTAAGCACATTCACCACTGCCCTGCAGCCCAGTGATGTGTTTGCCATACTCCAAATGTTGGAAAGCTTGGTCAGCAGCTGATGGATGATTCCTGTGTTGTTTAGTAGAGAAAGCATAGTTTAAAAAAAAAAAAAAAAGTACTTTTTCCCCCCATTTAAATAAATGATGTATTGTATGTACATACATGCTGAATAAAAGACAGTGTTATATTGGTTCGTGCAAAACCTAAAATCCCATTCTGCTGGCTATGCACATGTTAGCAACACTGAATTATAAGATTTTTCAACGCACTTTGGCTTTGCTTTCTCTCCATACAGAGAACCAACAGTGCGGTCCTCCCTGCAGCGGTATTAGGTGTCATGTACATTGTAACATAATAGAATTGTGGCCCCGTGGCCTGTGCTCACAGATAATAAAAGTGTCTACCGTGACCTACAGTTCGGCTCTTTAGTTTCACAAGTTGTCTAAATCAGGCGTCATTGCGCCACATTTCCCTCCTCTGTTTTGATGTGAGGTAAGCCAGTGTGGATGATGACGCCTAATATGAGCACCACTCCACCTGTGGAGAGGATGGGCTCCCCTGGATGTACATACCGCGACCCAATGTTTCAAGGCTCACATGATGAATACCGCACCGTTTTATGTTTTAAATACACCCACACTTAAATACATTATATAAAGTACCATAATAAAGCACCAACGCCACAAATCTGGTGTCAAACATTAGCAGCTACCGCGTCTTGTTACAAGTTATCGCGTTGACAGGCTTCAAACTTCTCTTTAAACTCCTCTCCTTCTGCAGCTCTAACAAAACCAAAGAAGTTGACACAATGTTTGAAGTTCTTCGTCGAGCTAGAAAACAACGCGGACCTCAGTTTCCACGCGCAAACACTCACATCAGTCACATTCACTTACCGACGCTGTTCCGGATGGAAGAGCTTGTTTCTGAAGGCTGTGAGACCACCAGCAAACGCAAACACACACACACACAAGCACGCACACAGACTGTCACTCACACGCATAAATCCGCCACCCTCTGTAAACGCCTTTACTTCAAGCCCACTACATCTACAAGGACAGCTGCCGGCTGGAGCTTTTCAAAATAAAAGTTTAATTGAAGTAGTTCTACTAGGAAAAGTCAACACAGCCCAACCAAACGTGCACTTACAGTCAAGAATCTTTCTGTTTTCATTTTTCCATTTTTCAAAAACACACTTTTGCTGGAAGTTGTCATGATTTTATTGGCGTTTAGATATTTTATTTGAATACTTTGTTGATACCAACCAAGTCCCCTGTAAGGGGGGACTGTAGTGTGACTAAGCAACGCAACGCTTTTGCTCAATCAGCAATTAAAGCAATTGATGCTTGGAATTTGCTTTCAAATAATTTGAAAACCTGTTCAGATTTTCATATCTATTCTCGTGATGTGAAAAAAAAAAAAGATTTTTAGTACTCAGTCTTGTGAGCATTAATTCAGTTATGATAACGGCTTCTTGTTTTCTTCTGTATTTATGTGATTAACATTTTGATACTTGTATTGTTTTCCTTTTTTTTTTTATCACGTGTGCCTGTGCACATGTGTCTCTGTTGATAGATTTTAACTGCATCTCACTGTTTTTTATACCTACCCAAGGACTGCACATGGATATTAGCTAGTAGCTACATCTGGTACAAAGCATCTTCTCCCTTGTATGATTAATCTATTTTATATATGAAAAAATAAACAACAAACAAAATATATTAATTTGTTGACTTATTCTACTTCCTTTTGAATTTGTTTTAATTTTTATATTCTCACTTACTTATAAGTCATTAGTTACTTACAAGTGTCAGCCCTGCAGTGTTGACGTTTGAATAGCAGAGCCAATCAAAATGTGGGACAGGGGCACAAGAAATCAAAATGCTGTACATTCGTACATAAACTGTGGCAAGCTGTGCATGGGTTCTGATTTCCCATTTAAGTGAGCTTTGTGAGAAGAAGAGGTCTACAAATCTCTCTAAAAGAGAACACAGAGAAAACAGTATTAAAAGCAGTTCATTCAGTTTATTGTTTACATATAACTCACAGTAAATTGGCTGATTAACAAATGATCCCACCTCTGAGCACAACAGTATAACTTCAGATTAATTTGGGACTTTTATTTTGAAGGCAACATCCCATTAACGCTGATCTCAGTATTTTGGTTACTCAACAGTGTGGCTTGACTCTGCTCTTTTCTGTCAAAGGAAATCTGAATGTGTTCAAACAGCGCGTTTACTTTTCTCTTCAGAATCCATCAGCCAAATGAAGTGCGATGCCACTTCTTCCTCCTCATTCTTCATGAAGTATTCCCTTTCCAGTAATCTCCCTAACATACACACATGGATAGAAACACAAAGCAAAGCACTTATGAGATCAAAGGACAATCAATTCCCACTCTTCTCTAATGGCAGCGTTAACAGTCCACAAACAAGCCCAGATCAACATTCAATTTGACCACGGTTTGAGTCACTTCTATCTCTGTGACTCCATCCTTTAACAGCCTTGTAAAATGCAAAGTGCTGTAGGTGAACAGGTCGGTGTTTTTTTTAAGTCAGTGAAAGAGAGGATATATTATTTGGAGGTTTAAAGTGTTCCATCAGATGTGAGTTGCTGAGGTGGAAAGATAACCATGTGACTTTATTTGACTGACTTGTCACCTCAGCTCTTTGTTCACGTTGCCTCCTTTGAATAGTCTGTGCAGCGGCAGGTTTTGAGGCACGTTGCTAAGGGAAACAGGCCAATGGCAAACAAATGATCCCCAACTGCAGTCAGAATAGTTGATGAGCTTGTAGTAAACATGAAACTCGCCAGCAGCCATATGGAAAAACACAGAGGAGTTACCTGGGAGAATGGGGTGGACCTGCTGCTTGCTACAAGACACTGCAACTCTTGTACTGTATGATAATCTAAGTTATGCAGAATTGTTGTTGCAAATGTATTCCATGTCTTATTATTACAGTTATGTGCTAACCATGAAAGAGAAAAGATTCTCTGTTTACGAAGGAGGAACCTCATACATAATGCTTCTGTTGATGCTGAAATGCTACCAAAGACCTTTGAAAAGGATTACAGTTATGATGTTCAATAGAGCATTCCATAAATGCCAGCAGCTATATAAAAGCTGTAAATCAGACACATAGAAGACAGACAGATAGAGCATACGCTGCCAAGTGACCTTCTGCTGTTACTGCTGATATCAGATGATTTCTTACTTCTGTCTGATTATAAACAGGCTGCTTTCAGTAAACATTGCACTGGAGGATTGGAACATAAGGCATCGGATACTGTTATCAGAAAAGGCTTCTTACATTGGAACCTGTTTCAGTAGGTCTAAAGCAGGTGGTGAATCAAGATGAATGCCATGTCTTCCTAAGGTGGGTTGCCTGGAGTTCAGTTGTACTAAAAGACAATTTAATGAGTTGGCTGTTCAGTTTGAAGGATGACTTCCTGGATTGGCCAGATTACCCAGTGGACATTCTGGGCACATGCCCAGGGGCTCACACACAGTTGGGAACCCATCTAAGAGGCAAATAGGGAGAAAAAAGAAAAAAAAAACTTACCAGAATTTTATTTTCTAAAACTTTAGATCTTGAAACCATACAGTATATTATCAAAACATGGATATATATATTTATCATAAAAAAGTTATATCATTGGTAATATACAGTCGTCCATATTTCACCTGTACTTTTCTCCTCTACACTGCTGAGGTTAGCAGTCTCTCTCAAACAAACCGAGCTGTCACTGATGGGATACTTCCAAAATGAATGAAACAGGTAGAAATGGGGTTACCAGATGACAAGCGGAAAAAGATGGATGCAACTTTTATGAAAATGACATCGCAGTTAACTTTAAAATTGCTGAGACAAGATAAAATGCAAGCTAATCTGGAGGTCAGCTGTAACAGCAGCTCACAATCACAATGGATTTATGAGCTGAAACTTTGGCTGGATCTAAATGAAGATGCCAGCTGGCCTCGTCAGGGAAGGGCCTGCTAACCTTCACAAAGAAGCAAGTATCCAGGGAATTTATTTGCCTGTATTATTATTATTTTTTGAATTTTTTTTTTTGACAAAAAAAATGTGTTTATTCCTTTTCTAAGTAGACACATCCCGAAAGGTCTATGAAAATCTTTGTTCTCCATCTAATATAAGTTCAAATATTTCAAGAGTAGCAAAACATGTAATTTCATGGTGAATATTTTATGGCAGTCCAGCTCGTAGTTATAGTGATATTTAAGCCATGTCTCAGACTAGATGGGGTTTTAAAAACAAAATTCAAAACCAGCATTAATTATCAACTAAAGTTAAATAATCAACTAAAGTTAAATAATCTGAAGAGGCTTTATGTATTTTATCTGTTTCACTTGTTGGAAAACAGCTTCAAAAATGTAATACAGCAAATGTAATACAATGTAATACAGCAAAAAAGATTAATTTAGAAGCTTGTGTGACTACTACCATGGGTGGTAGACACCAACTAGGGAGGAACGGGATAACAAACGGAACAGCATAGTCATTCCCTATGTAGCAGGTTTGTCAGAGAAACTCAGGAGAGTTTTCTCCAAGCACGACATCCCAGTGCACTACGACATCCCAGTGC